>CM042190.1:33073670-33086890 GCA_023539305.1 Ilex asprella
TCAGATTGTTTTAAGATTATTGATCAAATGATCAAAACTACTCCAAATTTTTTTCCTGTTCAAAAATTACAAGAATTCTTTCATTTTTCTCGATTATAGATTTGAAGTGATTATGATTAAGATTCGAATTGAACTGAATTTGATTGTCGAGTATAAAATATATATTTTTGTTTACTTAACTTTGCTTGAATTTTACAAGTATTTAAAGTTGAAGTCAAATTAAAATTGATAATAAAAATAATAAAGAATAATTAAATTAAAAAAAATTATGGTGTCACTGTGAATAATAATAGATAAGAATTAATTTTTATGTTTAAGATAGAAGTATTAATTGAGTCAAACTTAAATTCAATTTTTGGTTATGTAATTATAATTAAGACTCGAATTAAGCTGAATTTGACTGTCAAGAATAAAGTACAAATTGTTACTTAAACTTAAATTCAATTGAATTTTACGAATATTTAAGTCGAACTGAAATAGAAACTGATTTTAACTTTTTAACAATTTTTTTACATTAACAAGAATTTACCTAAAACTTTTGAATGTTTTCCTTATAAAAGTTACACATATTCACATTGGAAAATAGTGCAGAAATAATGTTATAAATTTTAGGTAGCAAACACAAATAGTTGTAATTTTTTCAAATTTGAGATAAAGTTTATTAAAAATGTTAAAATCATAGATGTTTGATCAATAATAATTATATTTTCTCAAATTTTTGAATTAATATGTTACAGTAATTATAGCGTGACTTTCGTTCTATAAAAAATTGATTATATATGTTTTACATATAGATTAAACAATATTAATTTAATCGTTGTATTGTTCAAATTATATTAGATATTGTATTTATTTATGAACAAATAATTATAATTTTTTACAAGTAATATAGTGACTTCGAGCAATTACTAATATATATAATATATTATGGCCACCATTGTTTTATCGCTGCTAATCTTTATCCCTTGTGTGATCTATTCAACAATGGCAAACCCTCGAACCGAGTTAATCCTCAAAAAATGTGGAAAAGGGAATGTGCAAAACATGCCAAAGTACTACGAGAATTATTCGAAAGTCTTGCAATCAATGCAAAGGGAGATGCAGAAGAAAAAGTCTGCTACAGGCGAAGAAGGCAACGTACCTAACCGTGTTTACGTGTTAACGCAGTGCATGAATGACCTTGCCACTGAAGATTGCCACACCTGCTTCTCTGAAATCAATACCTTATTGCCTGGTTGCTTTCCATCACCCAGTGGTCGTGTCTTTTTCGGTGGCTGCTTCATCAGGGTCGACAATTATAGTTTCTTTCATGAATTCACTTCGTCTGATGATACATCGATAAATTTTTCTTTATATTTCTTTGTAATTTTAGAATTTATGAATGAGATGGGTTGATATTGTTATTGACTGCTTTCCTTCAATTCTCATTCTTGGAAAACGTAGGACATCTTTTTTTGTTTTCAGATGCACCAAAAAACCAAATATATATATATATATGTGTGTGTGTGTGTGTGTGTGTGTGTGTGTGTGGGAAAATTAGCCCTAAAGAATTCTCATTTGGTGGTTGTCTCTTCAAAGTATTTTTTAAGTTTTCGTGTTACCCTTAATCCTTGCAAGAGAAAATAAAACAATAATTGTAAGGTAATTTTTTATAAGCAACAATGGTGGATCTAGTGGTAGGCAACTGGCCCCATAAGGTTCTACAACTGCTTTATTTTGAGATAAAAATTTTACAGAGATGTTCACAATTTGAAGAAGTTTGCCCCTTCCCCATCAAGCCCATATCCTGGATCCATCACTAGGTTAGGGGAACATTATTTGCTAGATTGGCCTGCATTCACACCTTTGTGTTAATGTTAGACAATTAAATGGTATGCGCCTTTGACTGTGAAACATCCCCCTATCAATAGTGCAACATCAAGTAGCAAGCAATAAATATTATTTTCCCCATTTATTAGCTTCCTCTTTTATGATTATAGTTTGAATTTGTCGTATCTGGGTATTCTCGATCATGTAACATGGTTATGTGTATACTTTTTGGGGATTAACTGGAAACAGAGATGCAGTGATTCCCAGAATGGTTTGAAGCAATTTTTAAGCACGGCACACATTGTGATTGATAAGTTGGTACACAAGGCACTGGATAACAAAGGCTATACAGTGTGGCATGCAACATCCTATGGTATACCAGTCTATGGTATGGAAAATTGCTGGGAGATGTTGGAATCTAGCTCCTGTGCCTCTTGCCTGGAAGATGCAAAGAAAAGTCTTATAAGATGCTTGCCAGCAGTAGAGGCGCATTCACTCAATGCTGGCTGCTTTTTGCGTTACTCAGATTATGACTTCATTAACAAGGAAGGTTTATTGTCAAATGAAGGTTAGTTCTGCTAATTATCTAGGAAATGGTGCATAGAATTCGATTGATTAAGAAGTCCAAGGATTGTAATCGAATAACTGTGGCGAAGCATGTCATTAGTAAAATGATTGAGTGAATCATGATTCATGACCCTCTAATTATCTCTAGGTACCCTGTTATTTGTATACGTTATTATAGACATAAGCATGCTATTTAATAAACTACCCTGCATAAACATTGGCCTTGGTATGTTACTTATTTGTTTGAATCTTCTAAGAGAGCAGCTGTTTGATTATCCTATTTAATTCACTGAATCATTAGTATGAATGGATTTAGGCATTTGGATTCTTTGAACCAGTTATCCTTTATATTGAAGGGGTTCTTTGAATTAGGATCTTACATTGACATTGAAAGTTTAGTGTGATGTCTTCCTTTTTTTATGGTTTACTTGGTAATTCTTATGCAGATGGGGTTTTTGTATGCCTCTTGTATGTTCTTGGTGCAGTTGGCATCTGTTTATTGGCAATCCTCTCAGGATATTTTTCAGGCAAATTTATCTACACCCAACGCCAAAATAATATAAAAGGTAATACCATGACGAATATTCATCCCTGTTCTATGTATCTCAGTTTTCTGTAAGGTATTGATAATGACTTATTGATCTTTTGAAGGATTGGATATGGACTTAACTTAACAGTAATGAAGAGGAGCTTTCATTTCAGTTATACAATGCTGAAAAAAGCTACTGAAGGCTTCAGTGAAGCCCACAAGATTGGTCAAGGAGGATTTGGTGAGGTATTTAAGGTAAGTGCATTCCTTCAAGCTTCTTCTTTGAATTCTGCTTTTCATGTATAATATTGTTCGCTTCTCTGGTTTGAGTAGGAATCTTGCCAGATGGTAGAGAAATGGCCATAGAACGGTTATTTATAACAGGCAGGCTTCGAGTACAGGAGGTCTGCAATGAAGTGGATATCATCAGCCAAGCCCAACACAAGAACTTAGTTCGCTTCCTTGGTTGTTGCTTTACTGATGAAGACAGTTTCCTTGTCTATGAATTCCTTGCAAACAAAAGCCTTGACCTCATCTTATTTGGTATGCTATCAAAAATAACAGCAAATCTCAATCTCCTCTGAGAATACCAGATATAAGCAATAATCAAATGTCAGCAATTAAATACTACACGAATCTAATTGATCACATGCTAAATGATGCTTGATGGACTGATTGGTAGTGTTTTCACAATTGGGATGAGCATCAATGAGATTTTTATTACATCTATATGTTGAGTTGAGGCAAGACTTTGTTGAGTTGAGTAGTATATGTTGAATAAATGAGCCAGTTTCTAATGGGATTTTGTAAAATTATCTTATCTTAGATTCAAATGACCCAACTTATTTTGTGGTACAGTTGGAAGGTAGACCCAGGAAAGAAGAAAGACTTGGATTGGAAGAGAAGGCTTAGAATAATCACAGGAACAGCTGAAGGCTTAGAATACCTTCACAAAGATTGTCAAGTGTGTATTATTCTTAGGGATATCAAAGCGAGTAACATCTTACTGGACATGAAATATAGACCAAAAATTGCAGATTTGGGTATAGCAAGATTTTACTCAAATGATCAAGTCACTGGTAGCCCTGCAGTTGCAGGCACACTGTAAGTACTTGCTACCATATTCTAATTCTTTGAACGACTCTTTTTGTTGTCAGTTATGTTTCACAGTGATAATTATTTCTGAATTCTTTGTCTATCCATTTTTGGGAACTTACTCTTTTATTGGTTTGATGGCCTAAAGAGGGTACACGGCTCCGGAATACCTTGCTCAAGGACGACTAATTGACAAGGCAGATGTTTATAGCTATGGAGTTCTTGTACTCGAAGTAGTCAGTGGCATGTAAAATAATAAATTTCAGCCAGAAGATTCTCTCAACACGCTAGTTACCACTGTAAATGTCTACAAACTCTCTTGTGAAATACAACTGTAAATTAATATCCAAACTCTTTCTCTAACACATTACACATACACATCTATAATGTTGGAAGTATGCAAGTTCACTCACTTTTTCGTTCTTTTACAGACATGGACGCAATTTCAAGAAAAGACGGTATCAGAAATTGTGGATAAAAGTATAGAGACCGAAAATATGGATGAAACCCTAAGACTATATCAGATTGGTTTATTGTATACTCGAGTCACCGTCTTTGCGTCCCACTATGACTACCGTGATTCAACTGCTTACGCAAAAGGAGTTAGCATTGCGTATTTCATCGAAGTCTCCCTTTACTGACGATGCATTTTTTATCTCTTTCATGTTTTCCAGGCTCCTCCTAACGACATCATTGGCCATCTGTTGATTCCTGTACATAATACGACACTGATAATGGCCCAACATAATACTATGTTACAGATCTATGCTTGCAAGTTATGGCACACAATTGGTTGTGACATGCTTTATTAAATATTGTGTTTTCCAGAGATTTATGTCTGGGCTAACTGGATCAAAGCACCTGGATTTGTTTAAAAGAAGCTAATAGAACAGGCAGTTGGGTGTTTTTTAACTCCTTCCATGCTTTCTAATTTCTAAGAGTGGCACAGAAAAGTGAAAGTTGGGCTTTCTGGAGAGTGGGAGGTGAAGACAATCTCAAACACTGCCACAACAATGAAATCTTTCTCCACCATGAAGCCTTGAACTCTGCAGGAGACTGTAGAGAAAGATCTTAGGGGGTGTTCAGCTCTTGGATTCGGATCTTTGGCAACACGCAGAATTTAAGTATGATCAACCCCCCATCAGCTGAGCATTGTGATTGCACACATTTTTGAAGCAATTTGGTCGTTGGTTGATCCATTTGACGTGCCCGGATGCTGAAGTGGCAAACTGGGTTGCACAGGAGGTCAGGAAGAGCCCCTGTCAGGCCTCCCAGATGTTGGTGAATCTTATTAGTACCCTGGAGCAATGGCTTATCGTGTAAGTTTCTGAGTGTTTTTATATCTCCCTCCACAAAACTGTTTTGCATTCGTAGTTTACTCATCATGCAGGTATAAATTAGAGTGAGTCGAAATGCATAAACAAAGCAGGCCACAAGGGGTGGAAAATCCACTATATCACGAGACTCGCAAGATGCTGGTATTATAGAAAAATGACTAACATATATAATTATTTTGACCAGAGTGGCAGTGCACCCAAAATGTCAAATCTCATGGCGTAGCATCTTACATATTTGTGTTATGATTCAACTGAAAAGTCCACTTCAGAAGCATTATTAACTTGCAAATTGATGATGTTTTATATCAAACTTAGACAATTGACACTTTTGATATATATTTTTAAGGTTAAATTATTTATTTAACGTTTATTGATAAATAATTATTTTTATATAATAATTTTTACTTAAACTTACGACAGGTGAGAAAGAATGTTACTTATTTTAATATGAACTTCAAGGTTTTAGGCTTTCTTAGATGGGTTTAGTTTGTAAGAATGACGACAATTAAGTTGCACATTATTTTGTTAAACATGTAAGTCTATCCGATCCAACAATTACCACCATTCCTTCTACTACTACCCCAATATGAAGAAAAGAATAGTTAAATTCAAAACTGACAGCGGAAACAAACAGGTGGGCACTTTTTAAGAGTAACGAAGATACCCAAGGATACGAAGTCCTCACAGAACAGTGCGAACGTAAAAAAGGCTGTCGGAAATAATTTGACTCATTGGAGCTTTCTCAATCAAAGCAGGCTTGTCAATTGTCATTTACTACCCACTCCCACGATACCCGAAAGGTGGCTAAAATCTAAGAGAGGAAAAGAAGAGAAAACGAAGAAGATGAAGGAGCCACTTTGAGGCCTACTGTTCATACACATCCCCATTAACACCTTTGCTGCTTTTCATCCCCACAGAAACACCCACACACGCACACCCAGAAAGAGAGAGAGACCTTGCTCCTTTTCATCTAATAGCCACTCAGCCCCCACTGTGTGTGTGTGTGTGTGTGTGAGAGAGAGAGAGAGAGAGAGAGACCTTGCTGCTTTTCATCTAGTAAACATTAAGCTCCCAGTAATAAACACCGACACAAACACACACACAAAATTTCATCACACCCAAGTCGAATTACATGCATTTCTCAGCCTCCAACTTCACTAATCTCCAATGGATCGTCTTCTTCTCCTTCTTCTTCTTCAATCTTTTTCCAATCTCTCTCTCCGACCCAAGAATCTCGGAGGCCGGCCTTTTCTGCGGGAACAACAGACCACCACCAAACACCAGCTACATCCCAAACTTTGTCCAAGAAATGGAAGTTATCTCACAACTCGTCACCTCTGACGACTGGGGTAGCCACGTAGTCAACTCAACACCACCCATATATGGTCTGGCTCAATGCTTCCAAGACCTCTCTCACACCGACTGTCTTCTTTGCTACGCTGCGAGTCGGACCAGACTCCCTAGTTGTCTCCCCTCTTTCTCTGCTCGTATATATCTTGATGGGTGCTTCTTACGGTACGACAACTATAGTTTCTTCAATGAAAGCACTGACCCAGATCGAGACACAGTGAATTGTAGTAGTCCATATGGCAAATTGAGTGGCAATGAAGCTGAAAGATCAGACTTCCAGAAGAGGGTTGGAGACTTAATCGAGAATGTGACTGAAATTGCGGTTTTGGATGGAGGATTTGGAATTTTCGAAATGAAGGGAGTTTATGGGTTGGCACAGTGTTGGAAGACTGTGAGCAAAGATGGGTGTAGAGAGTGTTTAGAGAAGGCGGGTCAGGAGGTGAGGGGGTGTTTGCCAAGCAGGGAAGGGAGGGGTTTGAATGCTGGGTGTTATTTGAGGTACTCCACCGTGAAGTTCTACAGTGATTCCGACAAAATGAAGGAAAATTCTGGTAACTAGTCTGTTTTCTTTTCGTAGAATTTATGGAAGGCATTGAATTGAGAGGGGGATAAGTGTATATTTCCCTCTGATTGCATATGTTATTGCTAAGTGAAATGAAATTACTTTTCAAAATCAAGTAGTTTGGCTTTGTTTATGTAATTTTGTCTCCCCCTCTCTGTTTCTGGTAATCTGTGTGTTGTTTTCTTGACTGTGTTCGTGAGATTCAGTTGTTTTCTTGATTGTGTTCGTGAGATTCAGTGTTTATTTCTGGAAGTTTTTTAAGGGTCTTTGGTTTGTAGCTTTATCAATCTTAAGTTTCCACTTCTTTTTGCTGGTCAACTATTCTTGCTACCTTTTTTTTAACCTGCAGGAGCTGTTTAGGTATCATTATTCATTTAGAAACTGTCGGCTTCTTCTTTCTGTCAAATTCGTTGTTTTTCTTTCTTCTACTTTTTGCATGTTTGTCCTGTTTTGAACTTTTTGTAGATTTCTATCTTTTCTTCAACTTTTGGGTAGGTTGAGGTTTGACATTTCTTATATCTATGAATATTTTTTGATGGATTTGAATTATTTATTCCAAAGTGCTATTTTTTATGTTCACAGTTGGTGTAATGTGATCCATTCCATCGATACATATCCATAAAATAATTGCTTTGTTTCTCTTTTTTTTTTTTCCATCCATGCTTTTCCAGGGGTATCTACAATAGGAGTCACTGTTGCGATTGCTTTGGCTGTTGCAGTAGTCTTAATGCTCTCACTCTTTGCTGCTTATACAGCCTATGTAAGAGTGTCAAAGTTGAAAGAAGGTATAATTCATTACATAAAAACTTGATTTCCAGTGAAACAAAAGTACTTAACAATGGTTTTTTCGTATTCACACAGAACGGAATAATCTTGGCCAAATATCAAATTCATTTAACAGGTCCGGTTTGAATTTCAAATATGAAACTCTTGAGAAGGCAACGAATTATTTTAATGCTTCAAGAAAATTAGGTCAGGGAGGAGCTGGTTCTGTATTCAAGGGTACTCTCCCAGATGGCAAAACTGTTGCTGTTAAGAGATTGTTTTTCAATACTCGGCAATGGGTAGATGAGTTTTTCAATGAGGTAAACTTGATCAGTGGAATTCAACACAGTAACCTTGTGAAGCTTTTGGGTTGTAGCATTGAAGGCCCTGAGAGCCTCCTGGTTTATGAGTATGTTCCCAACAGGAGTCTCGATCAGTTTCTTTTCGGTAATCTTTTTCCTTCTTTTACTACTGTTTACACAAATTCTTCTGAGTGTGCATTCATTCACATCCTATTTTTAGTTCTTCATTGCAAATTTACAAAGAATGAACAAAAATAGTATAATTCAGCATGATCATGGTCACATGCCGATTTCCTTATACAGATAAAAACAAGACTCAAATCTTGGACTGGAAGCAGCGGTTACAAATTATAGTTGGAACAGCTGAAGGGCTTGCTTATCTTCATGGGGGTTCACAGACAAGAATTATCCACAGAGACATTAAGAGCAGCAACATTCTTCTTGATGAGAATCTCGTTCCAAAGATTGCTGATTTTGGGCTTGCCCGGTGTTTTGGGGCTGATCAGACTCATCTCAGCACCGGAATCGCAGGGACACTGTAAGAGAGAAGTTCTATATAATCTTATGTTTCGCTATCCCTGGCAATGGAAGCCTTTAGTGGGCCAAAAGAGAAAACGAATAAAAAATAGAGAATAGACAATGTAGCTTGAAGATTTAAGTTTGCTGAGTGACAGAAGTTTCATAATTGGCTAATAGTTACTACAAGAAATACAGGATGAAACACAACATAAAAAAGTAATATAAATCTGGAAGATAAAATAGTCTGTTGTAACATACTTGAATTAGGACATGTACTTGCCAAGTACAGGTGATAATCTCGTATACGCACTTCTGAGGAAATTAGTTTTCAAACTCAAGCATATGGACGTTGCATAATTTGGGAATTCTTTCATTATGCTACTTTGTAATTGGAACTGTTGTATTCTGTTTCAGAATGCTTGTCAATTGAATTATTGTTGAATGCTTAGATCGGTTCTATAACGTGTGAATTCTGATGGTGCAGTGGATACATGGCTCCTGAATATCTTGTCCGTGGACAACTTACAGAAAAGGCTGATGTTTATAGTTTCGGGGTGCTGGTTATTGAGATTGTATGTGGTAAAAAGAATAATGCCTACACAGAGGACTCATGTTCCCTTTTACAAGCCGTAAGATTTGAATCACTCTCACTAGCTTGCCGAACCCTTACTTGTACAATAACACCCACAAAAATAAATAAATAATATTATGCAGAACATATTTTCAAGAAAAACTACGTTTTAAATTGGATTTTTTATTTTGGCCTCAGGTTTGGAAACTTTACAGAACAGATAAATTGGGTGAATCAGTTGACCCTTGCCTGAAAGACTATTTTTCGGCAGAAGAGGCATCGAAGGTGCTTCAAATTGGACTTCTATGTGCACAAGCTTCAGCTGCTCTAAGACCATCGATGGATGAAGTGGTTCAAATGCTAACCAATGAAGAATGTGAAATTCCCATGCCTAATCAACCTCCTTTTCTAAGTGCTAGAGTACTTGATCCAGCCAGCTCCAATGGAGACTACAGAATAGACAGTTTAATATCAAATGCGTTGACAAAAATTGAGGTGTCATCCACCTCTACAGAGTCCTCCAGTATGCAGAGTTCAGAAGGTCCATCAAGAAGTAAAGAATGAAGCAGGAGTGGATTTTTATATAGCTGTCCAATGCTTTCCAGGGTACAATTTTGTAAGCACACAGGATCAGATCCATCATCCATAGCCTTGTATGGGTAGAAGTTTTGAAGGAATACTTGCATGATAAAAGCAACTTCTTGGTCAATCTTCATGGATTTTTGATGGAAAATTATGGGTTTTGTGTAGATTACAACACCTCAGGGAGGATGAAATTCTCAGAGTAAAAAAGACACTGTACGAGGTTGCTCCTATGTCAGGGTCTGGAGATTGTATATAATTTTACTTCAGTATGTGAAGAGGTAGTTTTTGTTACTCAAACTCATATTATCCGGGTCACAATAAATCAACTTTATTGTTGAGCCAAAGTCGATTTTCAAAGTTTTGCTCATAATTCCCTTAGATTATGCAGATTATGTCAAGGATGGGGCATTTAGTTGGGGACAATTTTTCCTTTTCCAGCCAGGCCAGTGCCGGTGCCGGTGCCAAACTAGTGCCTACTTTCCCTTTGTCAAACTGAAAATACCTTCATTAAAGGTTAGGTGAGTTGGCCGGTTGCTTGGACCACATCTTCTTTATAAATTCCTTTCTTCTTCATACATGTGGTAGCTCTTTAGAAAACAATTGATGCGAGTGCACATCTTTCACCCACCCATTTGATAATGAATTTTTTTTTTTTTTGGGGGGGGGGGAATGAGAGTATAAACGGTTTATTTTAACGAGGACAAACTTCAAATTTCATTTTATATATACCAATGGTAAGTCGTGTGGTGATTTGTGACAGATGACTGATAATGTAGTGGGAACAACTTGAAATCAGGTATTACTTAAGTTTGGAGGGTTTCATATTAAAATGGTAATTTAGATTCATCCGACATTACTAGTTGAAGTATATGTGAGGTTTTTGTTAAGTATGTACCCTAAACTCTCATTACATAATATATTTGAAAGGAACATGGATTTAATTAAAAAATATATAATATTATGAAAATATCAATCTGGACATTATATTTGATAACTTGACATAGGGGTAACAGATAGGTAATCACTTGTCGAAAAATTTATATATTAATAATATCTTTATACTTAATTTTAGAATTTAATCTGAATATTTAATCTCTTCTAACTATTAGATGAATAATAAACTTTATTTTAATCTAATAGTTATAATAAAATAAATCCGTGCATTAAATGTCTAAAGTGGCCTGATAAGCATTGCATGTATTGCAACTAAATGTAATGATGATGGTTGTTGGAATCATGGGCCAGCGTTCGTGGGCCCATACTTGTTAGGAGGCCCATTCAAAATGAATAGATGGGAAAGAGAGTCATAATCAGATGGGTTTTTTTCACGTGGAGCACCAGCGTTGCCTGCGCTAGATAGGCATGCATTAATCTGTTTATTGTGAAGGGCAGCGTCTCTGGATCAATATTAAAGTTGGAGAGTGTGATCAGTATAAATTTGAATATTTTTTATTAAAAAAACTAACTTGAGTCTTACTAATCCACTCTCTGACCTTAATGATAACATTAACAAGTTAACAACCAACCAACCAACCAACAAAATAATTTTATTCAATTTTGGACGGTTGATATATCACTCTAACATGTATTTACCATAATCTCTCAAAATTATAAAATTATAAGGGGACAAAAATTTTGGGTACTGCATGAGGCCGTTGCTAATTTTATGTTTATTAATGGTAATTCGTGTCTGAAAGCATGATGCAAAGTGCATGATTTTGAGAGGATGTTGGTGGCCGTTGGATGAGTCTATTTGAGGAAAAAATATTCATTACAATGGTGATACCACGTGACAAGGTGATGTGGTATCACCAACTAATAATACTATAACAAATAAGCACATAGACCCACAAAAATCAATAACTAACTTGTCATGTAAGCAAATAACTTCTCACTCTCTTGCCATGTAATTCTAAGTGGGGTTCACCTTTCCCATTTAGGGTTTTATAATTGGTTGGTGATACCATGTCATCAATTGTGATATGGTATCACCGTTGTATTCAATATTTACTCTTATTTGAGACCATCATATGAACTTATTAAAGTCTATTCTATTTTATATTATGGATAATTTAGCAGTAATGTGAAATTTTTACGGGTGAGGCTATTTTCATCCCAAAAATATCTATATTCACTCAATTAATTTTTTATTATTAAATTATTAAGTTCATTCCTTCAATACCCACCACATTCTATATACACTCTTTCAATACTCACCATCATGTTATATACATCCCTTTAATAAATAAAAAAGAAAAATCAAGAAATGACGACATAAAAAAAATAAATGAAGAATTCTATCGCTGAAAAAATAAAAAGCGAAACAAGCTTTCTAATTTAGAAAAACTAATTTACAAATGACACAAATTTGTCAAACGAAATAAGGTTTTTTATTGAAATCACATTTAATATCACTTTTTAAAACAATATGAAGGGGCTAACTTCCATTATTACACGTGTTAAAGATTTAATTGTGCTCACGTGACATCGACAAGACAAGGCACGTGACCAAGGACTTGAGGAATCTTCTTTATATCCTTTTATTTGAGCCAAGCTAGATAGAAGTTCGGAAGATAATGAAATAAATCGGTCCTGTTTACAATTAAACTCATCAAACCTAATCAATTAAGCAAGGAAATAGATCGGCTTGTACCAAGTCGAATTCATAAAAGTGTTCGGCAAGGTAAGAGAAGAGTTTAGTCTGTGCCAAATCAAGCTCTTTATCTAGTTCGGCTAACATTAGATCCGTTCGGCCTAGATAAGTCCGAGTTGTTTCCAAAGGATTGACTCAGGGATAAATATTTGCCTAAAACTTAGGCAATCAGATAAACGAAATTGATAAGGTTGAAGATATCCAGAGAGATTGTGGGAGAAGTGTCAGGAACTTCCAAAATTCAAACACTAAAAGAAAGTTGCCACCTTGCATCTAAAATAACGAAAACCCTAAGGGGAATACAGTCTATAAAAAATAAAAGAAGCCAAGGTGAAAAGTACGCTGAACGATCCTTGCCTTAGTGTAAATTCTTTTGTTCTCCTTATTGACTTAAGCATCGGAATGCCTTTGATCAAAACACTTCGATCTTGGATAGTTTGTTCATTTTACAGAAAGAAGATTGAGAGTAAAATTCATAATCCTTTTCCAGAAATCTCATTCCAGTTCTTCGTGAGGTATTACCAATTTTTTACCTTCAACACAATCTGATTGTAATATATATATATATATATATAT
>CM042190.1:33087688-33113851 GCA_023539305.1 Ilex asprella
CATTAAATTATGTTCGAATAACATTAATGTTTCTTGCAGGGGATAAAGGTATTCTTTCTTACTCTTTGGGGAAAAAAATGAAAAACGAAGAAAGAGGAATAGTGTGATTGAGCCATTTGCTCAGATACCAAAATGGCCTATTGCTGCTTTCAAACTTTTTTCCACGATTCTCTCTCTCTCTCGCCCTCCAAAGCTTGAACCACCGTTGGGAGTTTTTAGGTTGGGAAAGATCCTCCATACTTTTTAATATTGGAATTGAGTAATATTTTCTTCTTGTTTGAATCTCTGCGTGCACATGGACATGTGTTCTTTTGTTGGCATTTAGTTAATTATTTTCAGAGAAATTTAAGATGGTTTTACGATTAGCATGATATCATCTGGAATCCATGAAATATATTTTATTGGGTTTGATTTTTCCCACCTCTTTAAATTCACATGTCTGCATGTTTGTTTTATTTTTGTCTATAATTCAGCTTGTTCTTATGGTTATTGGGGTTTGAATTCTTCACTCTCTTTGTTCATAGTAAACCATAGTGGCATTATTAGAACTGATCAAATGGAACATTTAAACTGTGGAGGTTCAATAATCAGCTAGGATGACTTGGTTGTATCTTAATGTTATGTGTCTAGAGTTGGGGTGGTTAAGCCAATGCTGAAGTTCTTTGGGGCATTTCAGCAAGCAGCTTTTGGATATGAAACTGATACTGTCAAATTTCTGTAGAATGTATGAGTCTAGCTAACGTAACTGTCAAAATGGGAAACATATTTGCTATATTTGAAGGATGATCCTATTCTTTCATGCAATTTGCTTAAGAGTTATTGATTTCTTTCATTTTTCTTGAGTTGAACCGTGCCAAAATTCTGTGTAGTTTAACATCATGTGTTGGACAATGAAATGTTGTCAGTTTGATATGGATGTGCATTTTGAAACACATTTCTAATAGATATATAACCTGCATGTATATGATCTGCAATAATTAAAACTTCCTCCTGCAACCTCTGTATATAGGGTGCCTGTAGAAGATTCCATGGACATATGCTGCCAGATATTGAAGTCTTTGAGCTTGTTCAACTAGTGTTGCTCTACTTTTCCCCTTAACTATCTTCTCATTCAATGGTTCATTTGCTTATTGTCTTACTCGATTCTTTGCTCTTTTGATGGTATCCTATTCTTCTTGTAGTCCCAAGATGACCTCTGCAAATTTCGTAAGATGATGAGTCAGAAGGGAGAGATGATGTGAAGGGGCTGATTTTGGTTTCATGCCCAAACAAGGAGGGTATAAAACTAAGAAAGATCATCTTAAGCTTAAAATGCATTCTGCAAAACCAGAATTTGAGGAGAACGGAAGCTCAAGTCAAAGTGACTCCAGTATTTTGGATCATTGTTGCTCCCCAGTTAACGACTCAATTATTTCTCCATTATCTCTATGTCCAGCACCAATTTGCCGTCAATTCTGGAAAGCTGGGAACTATGACATAGAACAGAGTTCCAAAACTCCAATACGAAGTACTAATTTCTCTATCATTGTATAAAAGTATTCCAGAGGCTTTCACCCGCACTAGCACTAACACACACACATGGATATTCCCCCAAATTTGCCTGTATATTTACTTGCATCCAGCACATGGGTCATTCTAGCCACCCCAATTGATTGGCCGATGATATGTTTCTGTGATCCAACCACTCAATGGCATTTTATAGTCAGTTTGTTTTGGGCTTCCATTTGGAGGTCCACTGTGGAGCCATTATGCTTTACTATTTGGAAGAGTAAGTAATTAATCTGAAGAAACAATAGTTAGAAAACTTTGACGTAGAAGCTGCAATAAGAAATTTTTTATCTCGAAGTGCTCTGCTATCTATTGAATTGTCTGCTGAGAGCACTGTATTTCACTTTTTGGATTGCAGATGGGAAAAATTATCTTTGTGTTCACCCCATGTACCTTCACTCAAATGCCACCTCACATAAGTGGGCCTTTGGTGGTATTTTCTGCTTGGATGTTAATTTTATTCTTTCTATTCTGCCATTTTTTCCTGTCACCAAATTTTAATTTCTTCAGTGCATAAAATCAAATTCAATCTGATCTCGTTACCTTGGTTGCTTCTCCTTCGCAGCTATAGCAGAGTTGCTTGACAATGCAGTTGATGAGGTGAATCCCTGTTTATGTCACTTAAGCTGCTCTATGTTGTCTACTTTTTCCCTTTTTTTTTTTGTATTTAAGTTTTTGTTTCAAACGAAGTAATTGTGGAAAAACATATTGTCACGGGTATATGGACCACCTATGCACACTACCTCTGTTACCTTAATGTTCTGAAGGTAAAAATATAGTTATCTGAAAAAGGTCATCTCATTTTGTTAGTTATTTGTGGCTTTTTTCACAATCTCGTTAAGGGTATTATATAGTCATCTATTGATGTTCGTTGTGTGGAGTAGATACAAAATGGAGCTACTTATGTGCAAATAGAGAAGATCATCAATCCACGAGATGGAAGCCTAGCTTTGCTCCTTCAAGGTATTCATTTGAAACCATTGGAATTGGTTTTTGAGGTGAGGGTGAATTTTGTAGTTGTTTATTGTTAGAGCATCCAACCTAAAACCAATTGGCAATGGTTGGAGTGCCCCCAAGAATATAAACCAACCATGAGTCTACTTAATTGCTTGATGTGAGATAGCTCTCTTCACACCCTTCCTCATGTGCAACCCGGACCTGTATGCGGCTAACAAACAGAACTGAAACAAAACAAATTGAAGCTCAAAAAAAAGTCAACTGGTTGAGAGAATTTACCCACCAACCACTCAATGCCTAGTTCTGATATCATGTTAGAGTATCCAACCCAAAACTAATTGGTAAAGAGTGGAGTAACACCCAAATATAAAAACCAATATTGAGTCTACGTAGCTCTCTTCACATTCATCATGCATAGATAGATATTAGCTTTTCATATTCATTTCTGTGTATCTGATACGTTATGCTCTACTATAAGATGATGGTGGCGGAATGGACCCAGAAGCTATAAGGCAGTGTATGAGCTTTGGATTTTCAGAAAAGAAAATGAAGTCTGCCATTGGACAGTGTATGAATAGCATTTTCTCTTTTTATTATTTTACCGTTTCATGCTTTAGTTTCTTTTTGCACTAAATGGTTGGTTGTAGCTTTCAGATGGAAATGGCTTCAAGACAAGTTCTTTGAGACTGGGAGCAGATGTTATTGTCTTCACGCGTCACTTGGAAAAGAGGTTAGACCGCAACCCCTGATGAGTCAGCTTGCAAAGTTCTTATTCTCAACATAATTGCGTTATCCTTGTTTTGATAAATTGCCTGAATCAAGTAGATCAGTGTATCAAAGGAGAAGTTGGTACACTAATAATATGAGGTATCTCACATTTAAATCTTCAAAGTAAAACCATTGGGCATTTGAACATGTGGTGGTTTAATAGATCTATCTTATTGGGAAGCATAATTTGAACATTGTTGTCGATTTATCAGTTTATTTATTTAAGTTACGTGCATGGTCCTTGGGAGCAAATTATGAAAAAAAATTCCCATTCGGGTTTATATTTTGTAAATGTGTTCCAGAGTATTCAAAATGGAACTGTTAGATATCCCTTGTGGTGTCGTTTGTACCGAAGAATTTTAACTTTCATTTGTGAATGCAAATATAGGAGTGTTTACTTATGTGTCGCTTAAGTATTTGGTTATGTATTGTTGACTTCTTAGGTTTCTATTCACATTGATATCGTATCGATGAACAGGAAAGTGACTCAAAGCATTGGACTCCTCTCCTATACATTCTTAAGAAAAACAAGCCATGACAGAGTAGTAGTACCACTGGTGAGTTGGACCATTTAGTACCAGCTTTTTAAATGGAGTTATCCATGTGAATTCTTACGACTCAAAATCTGGGCTTGGTATTCTTTTGGTAGGTAACTGGGTGTAAAAATATTACACATGTGACGTAGGTGGAAATGCCAGAAACTGCCTTTTGGGGACTACAGCTTGGAGATCGAATGATAGCATAATTGCTAGACAGTGACGTTGCTAGTGTATCTGTTGGTGCCATGTGGACATTAGACATGCACTCAAACTTAGGAAAGAGACTTCTTCTAAGTCTTTCTTCTTGTGGATCATGAGAATCCCTGAATAGCTCTTTCAGAAAATGATTTTCACTGCAACTGATGACAATCCTTTTCACATGTGATCCTAATTGGATTAGAACCTTCCGGCATGATCTTTCCAGCTATAATATCATTTTTTTTTCTTTTCTGAACTGTGGCTATAATACCTGAAACTGCCAGTTTTTCCTTGGGGTCTTCTAAGGTTTTTCTAAATTGCTACAGGTGGACTATGAGTTAGATGCGTCAACTAGAAAGTTGGGACCCATATATCCTCACGGGAAACAATTTTTTTCGGCTAATCTCTCTGTGTTGTTGCAGTGGTCTCCGTATTCAACAGAAGAAATGCTGCTGAAACAAGTAAGCTCAGAAGTTTTGCATTTGTAGTTGTTGCTGTTTCAATTTTTCCAGTTGCATGCTGCATATGCCTGATAGGTGAGATGATCTGCATGTGTGTTAGACTCCTCAGCCTCACTAAGGTACTATGAAAATTGTATACTTTTGCATTATACAAGAGCTGATCTGAAACAATATATTGTTAGTGTCCTCAAATATTGTAACTGCTATGATATGATGTGGTATCACATAATAAATTTAGCCCTTACAAGCTCTGATTCAGTTATTGTATGTCTGATAATGTTATGCTTAATTGTAGGGTACATTTTATGTGCATACTGCATAGCTTGTTGGATCCTAAGTTGCATCTTGTCACCATGTTCTGCACATATTTTGACCACAATGTGTTGCACGGATATTGGACACGTCACCGTATATATAGTCCCTAAATAAAAAATGAGCTTATCTATTGTACTAAAAAAATTGCATCATATTCAGCAGCGTTGAGAAAAGTTTTTTTAATTGATTAGAATTATAATACACTATTAGTCACATATGATTGGAATTTTCTGGGACCAACGTTGAAAACTACAAAAATGGAAGAATGAAATTATGAGCTATAAGAAATGTCAATCTCCGGAGTTCTCAAAGGTTCTCATATTACACCTGATGGAGGAGTCACTTTCCAGATCCAATTTTTGAGAAATATTCAACACACACGGAACAGGCGTTGGCTAACTCTAAGAAGAGTGAGAAAGGGGGGAAAAATGCAAAGTTTAACAACAGACTGAACAGTGAGGGTGTGTTTGCATGGGATTGAAGAGCGATTTGGGGAAGGGATTTGGGACTACAAGGGAACTAGGAAATCCAAATTGCAAAATCCCTTGTGGATTATGTCCCAATACCAACCACCAAGTAAAACCAGGAAAAATATTGTATAACATATAGAGGGAGCAGCCTTGTTTGAAAACACACATGCACACATCCCTGTTATTTATGCCAACTGGTACCCAGGAAGGACATTTTAACTTCTTATGGAATGTCCAGTGCTTCAGAAAAGAATATTCACCAGAACATTGTCATCACTGTCATTTGTGTTACTTTTGTGTATGTGCCTTTTTTGTGCTATTAGCTGTACTTTTAAGTTAAAGATGCTTAATTACAGTGTCAACGTCATTAAGGCACAATAGATGTACTCTCGTGGCTCTTGATGCACTCATTGCACTATTTCAAACTTCATTCTGCACCAACTTTTAATTTTTATTTATCCACTGGGCAGTTTGATGATATAGGTACTCATGGTACAAAAATTGTGATTTACAATCTTTGGCTAAATGGTGATGGTGATATGGAACTAGATTTTGATATTGATACCGAGGTATCATCCATCCTTTTACTTTCATCTCTTTCCTGACAGTTCATAGCTCTTTATTTGGCTACTTGATTTTGTGGTTGCAGGATATTCGCATAAATGCTGATGCAAAACTATTTCAGACAGGGCATCACCCCAGACTAGTGTGTGACCAGCACATAGCTAACGTTTCCATTCTCTCCGTGTAGGTTTCTAGTGTAGATTACAAAGTTGATTTGTCAGGTCTCTCCATATCGCTACAATGTTTAGTTAAGTTCCTTGTTCAAGTTCCACAGGCATATGCATCAATCTTGTACCTATGGCTACCTCAAAGCTTCAGAATAATTTTGCGTGGACGAGTTCTTGAACATCATAACATTGCAGACAATCTCAAATTTCCAGAATTTATACTGTATAGGCCTCAACTTGGTGGAAACATGGAGGTTTCAATTATATTTCTTATTTAAAGTGCATGCCTTGTCAATACTACCTTCTATATACTGTCAAATGTTTCTGGAGCACTTATCTTTTATCAGCTTCCTGTATGGTTTTGTGGTGGCAGTTATAGTTGATTAGACTTTGAAGCTTTCTTAGTAATTTGGTGAAGGGACACAGAACTTATAGTGTTCTTTTGTACGTAGTGTACACGATATGTCCTGTCTAAGCATATACAATATGGGTGGATATGGTTGAAACGTTTTTGTTTTCTGGTACACTGAAATTTTCATGGTTTGTTGTCAAAAACATGCTTTTGACTTTCTGTTGTTATGCATGTCTGCCATGTGCTATTTGCCTGATAGTGACCTTTCTCAATCATAGCTGGTAGACATGTGCCATTAGCTTGCCAATTATTAAATATAATCATACTACCAGAACAACTCCAGCTTGGTGAACAATTGACAAGGACCGTGAGTTCATCTGGTCATATACTTGACCAGATAAAAAAATTATCCATTGTAACCCGTGTGATTTAACTGGGTTTCACTTTTTCTATGTGATCCCCTTAGGATTCGGGAACTGGACAGTCGCTAATTACCAGAGTTTAGTGTGATAGATATAAAGCACATGAGCACCTTACCATGCCTTTTTTGCTGAATTGTTGGTTTATTTGAAATATTGTAGTTTATATCCATGAAATTTTATCCAGAATCGTAACCATCTGTTTTTTATTATGCCTTGTGATGCACTTACAACGTTTGGGTTCTGGAGGGGAAGAAATGAAAATATGAATTTCATTTAGCTATTATGTCTATAGTAATAGGAGACAGATGCTCAAAAATTGTGACTTATGTACTTTAGTGCATGAACATAAGACCATGTATGAGTGGTGTTAGTATATTCACGATAAAGTACTAAATATGTGTACATAGTTAGTTTGCATGTACAACCTATTTTCAGAACCTTTGTTTCATTTAAATATAGCAATAATACTTATTAGTATTTAGTTTTTCCTTTACTTGTTCATCGTGTTTTATGTTATGTCATTTAATTTGAAATTATTTCTTAATCACTGGTTGAACTTGTTGATCCAATGATTGAACCAATCACCCATTACCATGTCCTCTACGTAGGCAGTTTTCGTCGTCAGGGAGGGTCTTTGTAGATATCCATATTGTATTGTTTTCTTGTTCACTATGTGAATAATGCTTGATTTGATCTGAGGCCAGCTGCCTTCTCCCTCTCTCCCCCCCCCCTTCCCAAAAACCCCCAGTCTGTTTGTGTGTGTATGCAGTTCGCAACGTTTGCATGTCCATGTGTATGTGTTTGCTGTTAGCCAACTAGCCATCACCAAGCCTGTTGGGCTAATTTTGCAGGCTGCTGTTGTTACCACTATAGGATTTTTGAGGGATGCACCGCATGTGAATATCCATGGCTTCAATATCTACCACAGAAACCGTCTTATAATGGTGAGATATTACTTATATTCCATATCGATCTGGTAAAAATTTCTGGCAGCTTGATATGACTAATATTTTTTCAGTATCTTGAATCAGAAAATGTCATTAGATTATCAATAGTTGTAATTCGTAAGTAGTTGAAATGGTGACATGATCGGATTAAGATATGTGAAATTGCTTATGTCGGCAAATGTTGTTTTAATTAGGAACAGTACCCTGCATCCAATGCAGAAGGCTATATGCATCGCTGAGTTGTATGTTACATGAATGTCATTCATTGAAGTGCTTTTCCATGTTGGGCACAGGATGTCTCAGTAACAAATTGAGCTGATGTCTCTAAATAGGCTTTTACACCTGCAGCGGGAAATAGTTTTGTATCAAGTATGAAAATTTTATTTTTTCTAGGGGCATAGCTTGGTTTTCATTTCTGCTTACCTTTCACCCTAATCTTCTCTGGCAGCCATTTTGGCGTGTGGTCAAGGATACGACCAATAGTAGTGCAAGAGGAGTTGGTGGTGGGTACTGATTTTTCTATCTTAAGGTCTTGACTTGGAGCTCTAATTTATCTAGATTTTAGTGAATACCAGATGAATGATATATTAGTGTTTGGCAGGTGTTTTGGAAGCAAATTTTATCGAGCCTACTCACAATAAGCAAGATTTTGAGAAGACATCCCTTTTTCAAAAGCTTGAAGCTCGTCTAAAGGAAATGACAATGGAATACTGGTAAGCCATGCTTCAAGTTTTTTATTATTGTTTATTCTGATGAAATCTGGAGGAAGAAGTTGGGTATAATTTGAATATATGCAGCTAAGTAGTAATACCCCTGCTGAATCTTTGTAGGCATTTCCATTGTGGACTGATTGGGTATCAGCAAATGAAGAAGTCTTCTCCTGCAACAGAACCTCTTTCTTCAAGATCACGTAGTCATGTAGAACAACCTGTGTTGTTGAATCAGACTTCCTCCCTAATTGATAGGCCAAGACCTGTTTCTTCTACAGTTGATTCTGTTGAAGATGCTGAAAATACTCTGCCCAATCTCTCCTGTAGAAGTTTGGAACAAACTATTTATGATAATCATATCAGGCCCCGTCAAGGTCCACTTGGAATAAACAATACCTTTTTGATTGGATTTCGCATTTGCTTGAATTTCTATTTCTGCCAACATAAGGTAAAGTAGATTAGTGTAGGATGGGCCCTTTTCAATCTTGCTGATTTATATTTGACTTACACTGTGTGTATTAGGACTAAGGACAAAGAGGAACAAGCGAAAGGCTACACTGGAACCTGAACATGGAAAAAGTTGCCCAGGATACAGGTCCTATGGAACTGATACCATGCATAATGCAGTTGAACAGGTTTGCTAAAATGTCCTATCTGAAATTTAATCAATGTTTGGAATGTTATCTAAAGTAACTGTGAATTATATACGGGCTAAGATATCTATTTTTTTGAATTATGTAAGGTAGGGAGATGGTTTTGATATACTTGGTTTTCCAGTTCTTTAAATCTTTTTAAAGGCTTCATATACATTATTAGCCCTATTCTCTAATAGCTTTGGCTTTTGAAGTAACTAGTAGCCTAACATGGTAATAGAGTTTTGGTTCCAAAAAGTCTTGGGTTCATGTCTTCTTGTATGCATTTTTTTCCCCATTTGGTCAACTGTCTAGTTTTTTTATTTGTCCCTCCCCGTGCAAGAAGGGTTTGCGTGTGTAGGAGTGTTTTGCTAGAACTTGATACACCTTAAATGGCTTATTTTAATTTTACTAGAAAATTCATGTCCAGACAGCTGTATTAATATTTAGAACTTGATACACCTTAAATGGCTTATTTTAATTTACTAGAAAATTCATGTCCAGACAGCTGTATTAATATTTCACTTTCCTGCTGACAGAAACTTGAGGTATGCTTGACGATATGTTGATTGCAAAATGTTAAATTTCATGTTGCCAGTTTGCAAGCTGATCATAAGAATTTCAACTTGGCAATTTTGTGGTGCGAGGCTCAATTCTATTTCAGAGTGTATCTTGCAAGAGAGGACTTGTTGTCCATGAGCATACCTGCTAAAAGAGTACTGGTCACTAAACTTTGTCTCATTTATGTTGTAGCCTTCCGGTTGCCGCGAAACTATGGTTCATGATGAAGAGACAATGAGTCTAATGCAAGAAAATGAAAAACTCAAGTCAAAGTAAGTACAAAGCTGGTGTCCTTATATTTCTTTCCTTTTTTTTTGAACTTATCCTCTACACTTGCTGATCAATGCGAAGAAAAGATTGTGCCACACTCTAGAAGATTCACTCACTAGACTGGCCTCAAAAATCATCTTCTTTGACTACACCAATTTTAAAGCCTCACAAATTCCTATTGTCTTTTGAGGCATTGGTGTGCCTAAAAGTTGAGATAAATAGAGAGGTAAACTATGGAGTGGCAGAACCAAGTAAACCTACTCCACCTCTGCCCAAGGGTCTTATAAATTAGAAACAGTTTGAGAAACCTCTGCTTGGTGCCAACCCTTTCCAGGATGTCAACCAGTAATTGACATGCCAACTAGAGTTGTAAATGGCGTTTGAGCTTTCATATCAGGGATCAGTTTGAATTAATTTAATGAGGGCTAGCCTCACCTTGGTCCAAGGTACCTGGTCCGGTGTACGTGCGTAGTTCAACAATGAATGCCTATGTTCGAATACTTGCTTTAACCAACTACTTACTAACACAGACTTTGCAGTTGAGATGGTGACTTTGACCACCCTGATATCAGCCCGATCTCTGATTTGAACTTTGCCTTATGGTCTGAACTTGGGCTGGATCAGTTTCAGGTCGAGCTTGGACAGTGGTTCTGCACTTTCAGATGATCTCTGCTGAGGCACCCTTGCTCAACTTGCACCCACGTACCTCCATCTGATCATACTACCACTTATATTCCAGTAGTTGCTTTAAAGTCTCTTCTAAAAGTGCTTACTAATATTCTTGGTCCCGTAAATATGGTCCACTCCGCCACACCTGAGTTGAACTCTCACTCTGTTGTAGATTTTTGTAGAAAAACTATTTCTTAATTATTCATTGACTAGTGGATTGTGCGCCTTTTCTAGGCTATTGGAACTGCAGAGAAGGGAGGAAAATCTTAATCTAAAGGTACTTATTTATGTACAACCTTTTTGTTCTGTGACATTGTTTTAGGCTTTAAGTGACTTGCAAATTTTTTTATTGTTTTTTGCTCCATTGTAAAACATATAGCATATGTTGAATGTTAGGATATTTAAACAAGAGTATTCTTATAATTATAGGTAGATTATGAATTAATAGAAATATGGTTAATGAGGAGAGAGATGGGTTAACTCTCATTCTCCTTAACCCTATTTTATAATCTCTTTCTTGCCTCGTCTCCATTTTAAACCCTGAACCTAAGAACTTGAGATTTTAACTGCATGTAATCTATCTTTATCAAATCAAATAAGATTCAGCTTTTGCAAATTTTGCCTATTCAGCGAAAAAGGAATGTGGCTAGCCCCATTTCCTTCTGCTACCACTGTAGTCAATTTTCTTCATTGGAACCCTCCATCTTTAAATGCTTGCTCTCCAAACTGCCCAAGGGGGGAGGGGGGCGGGGGGAATAGACACCTTCCCTGTACACCATTCGGCATCAGTTTATGGGCGCGCCCAACAATGAAAACAGAAAAAAATATAACTTCTCCCACAGAACATTGTTATGAGTTGTCATTGTCGTTGTCATTTGACCATGGATGCTCTTTTGTTTTCAATACAGGTACAACAACTCAGGAGAGAACTTGGCGATGTCCAGGGCGAGTATACAAGGCTGTTGGCTGAATCTGAAGGGATGGGCATGACTAAGGAAGAGAAAAATGTAGATAGATAATTTCCTTCATTTTTTGTTCCACTTGGTATATAGCACTGATCTGGTGTTTTTCAATAGCTTAGCAATATGATGGGTGAAGAATATAACGGCACTGTGCTTGAAAAAGGGAAAAAAAGAAAAAAAAAATGATGGTTTTGATCTGGGCAGGGATTCAAATTTTTGTTTCCCCAACATCAAACAGTAACAGTGACACCACATGTGAGTATATAAATATATATGATAAAAACATAACTTTAATGTTAGCATAATTTTCAAGTTATGAGTTGTTAATACTAATACAATTCTCAACTCAATTTAGGAGTTGTTAATTTTTTCAAACAAGTTTTGATTAAGTATAACTATTAAAGATATTTTGGACAATGGAAATTAAAATAAATTTATTCCCAAATAAATTTTTTGAGTGTATTTAAGTCTAAATAAGTTTACAAAAAAAGACCGACCTCCAAAAGATTCATTTTTTAAAAGAAATTATATAAAGCCTGCTTAATAGACTCACCCAATGAATGGTGGATTGGGCTGTGAGTAGCCTATCTTTATGCGAAGTCCAGTCCAATTGTAATTCACCTCGATAAGGGTTCGAAGTTTTGAACTTACCCTATTCATACCCAAAAAAATTTGCAGGCATAGTCCGGCCGGACCATTGACAACCCCCCAGAGCTGATATGCATGTTCAACATCGTACAGATAAGTGAATAAACAAAAACAAAAAAAAATTGATGCCAAAGGCAACCTCCATTTACTTCAGTTTCGCATGCCAATTCATCTTACCATGTTAGTTGTTTTGACGGAAGTACTCGTTAAACTATCTAATTAACAATGACTATAATCGACATATGCTCTTATAGTCATTGTTTTTCACAAAGGTGTGCCCCGTTTCCTGAACATTCTCACCGCAGCACTATTGTTTGTCGATATACCTCAACCACATGAACATGAAAGAACACAAAGTATAAAGCCTTAATCTTCACACCTCAGTCCTTTTGGGGAAACCCTTAACATTGCACCAAATCAATCTCCTTCCCTCACAGTGGCCCCATTAAGTACTTCTCTGCAATATCAAATGTCTGGTTTTTTTTTTATATTTAAAAGTAAACCTTGACATAGCGAGGGTATTTTATTAATGCCTTCAAAGGATTACAAAAATAATGGGGGTGACATCATCACCCTTACCCTTAATTTGAGAATGTAAAAAAAAATATAATTTTAAAGAGTCATATAAAAGAAATGAAGGAATCAAACAATCAGAATTGTCTGGTTACTGAAGCCTTGATAACCACATGAAACAATATATTGTTAAGAAGAACGAATATACAGAGAAAATCATTGTAAAGAACCACAAATTTACCAGAGACTTCACTGGAGCTAAAGATATATATAGGAGGACTATGCCGCAGTTGAAAAGAAGCAAAGGGAAGCAGCTAAGAAGACTAGAAGTACAAGGAACTTAAGTGTTACAGTCCTATTATACTTTATTTTTCCATTTACAGGGCTACAATGTAACTACTAATTCAAGAAGGATGAAAATATTCAATTAAACTTAACAAAGCCTTATCCTAACTATTTGTAGTCATGAATACTTTTCCGCTATCGTACTCTGTCAAGGATTCAGACTATGTTTTCAGTAAGATTAAAAGCAACCATATATTTTTTACTATAATCATTCCATGCCAATTTTGTAGTCACTTTTCCCCACTAGTGCATTTTTGGTGTTAATTTTTTTTTAAACAGAAAAGGTCCGTATTCCATTTCTCTTCTGGGCAAGGAAAAACATTTTTCTTCACTGATTATTTATTAACTTGTTGAGGGGGGACAGAGAGATGCATACCACTTTAATTTTAAAAGAATAAATCAAAAAATGGACAGTAGTAAGACATACCAAATCGGAAATGACCAGGCTCATGTTTTATGTTTAAGAAGCCTTCATATGAAAGCCTGCTTTCTGTTCTTTCAACTCTGTCATCCAGCAGTTCATGTCATAGATAAATCAGCTTCACTTCATTAGAAGTGACCACAGTCTTGCTGCCTTATATCAGAATCAATCTCCTCACCGTAAATGCATGAACATTGTAATGAGCGACCTATAAAAATACCATGTTACAAGAGGAGAAAGTTAAAACAGTGATTCAACTAAAAAGCCATTAGCAAGTCTTCTCCCACTGATTTGTAGTGCTGAGAGGGGTTAATGTGACACAAACCTTCAGGAACCTGTTGTACAAAGTGGCTGCTCTCATACTGTAACCTGTATTCTCATGCTTTGCAGCTGGACCTTCTACCAGCATACAATGGTCCCCATGATCCAGTATCAAACTGTGACATACAAGTTTCCTTGTTGTGTTGGGGATGGTCATGCGGTATATGTTTAAATAAGAACAGGATTCACAAGAGCGTCACCGTGTCCAATGCTTGTCATCTTCAGATTCGCAACAAGAATTACTTGGGAATTTCCTGAGCATCCATCTTTGGATTTCATTTTATGGAGTAACCTTTTCAATATGTAGTCTACAAATGGATCAGCTTTCTATAGAATCAGCATTTCAGACTTCAATAATTCTAGAATCCCATATATATCTGCAGACTCAGAGTGAGTTTCATCCTGAGAATAAAAAATATGGAGATGGTTCCTCACCTCGACCCAACTACATCCACCACTTTTCTTCACTCCCTTCTCCTTCATCAATTTTCTGGTACTCAGAACATCAATCCATCTACCAGCCGAAGCATATATATTTGACAGCATGACATAACCTCCAGACTTTTTCTCAGACAGTTCTGAGAGCTTCCTGGCTGTCCTTTCTGCTATTCTCTCATCGGTATGTGTTTTACAGCCACTCAATAATGCTGCCCATGCATTGATCTCTGGTTGATATGGCATGGTAGTGATGAATTTTTCTGCCTCTGAAAGGCGCCCTGATCGAGAAAGCATATCCACCACGCAGGTGTAGTGTCTATCCATTGGTCTTACACCATAAACCTTCTCCATTGAATTGAAGTACCAGAGTCCTTTATCAACTAGCCCACAATGGGAACAAGCAAATAAAACTGCTAAAAAAATGAGCTCATTAGGTGCAACTGATGAAGTCTTTTCCATTTCTTCAAACAGAGTAAGAGACTCCTCTGCAAAACCATTTTCTGCAAGGCCTTGAATCATAGCAGTCCAAGAAATTTCGTTCTTCGTGGGCATTCTGTTGAACACCCACTTAGAGCTCTCAATATCACCACATTTTGCATACATATCTGTAAGTGCTGTGTCCACAAAGGTATCATACTGAATCCCAAGTTTGATAACCTTGCCATGAAGGTTCTTGCCTTTTTGTACTGTGGCAATGCTAGCACATGCACATAGAACACTAGAGAAAGTAGATTTACTAGGTGTTTCCCCTGACAATAGCATCTCATTGAATACTTCAAACACCTTATCAGATTGTTCATTCTCCAAGTAGCCAGCAATCATAGAGTTCCAAGATATGTTATTTTTCTTGGGTATCTGATCAAACAGCTCCTTGGCTTCTTCCAATTGGCCATTCAAACTATACCCACTTACCATGGAGTTCCAACAAACAACATTCTTTTCCAAAATCGAGTCGAACACTACATGACCATCTTCAGTTTTTCCACATTTACAATACAAGTCAATAAGTGAGCTACCAACGAAAACGTCTCTCTCTATCCCAATTTTTGCAACATGTCCATGAATATTTTTTCCTGCTTGCAAAGCCTCAAGGCTAGCCAAAGCACTGATCGTGCTAGAAAAGCAAGATGTGTTTGGCCTAAACCCATCCTGAACCATCTGGTGGAACAGTTTCACTGCCTCTTCTGCATGACCAGACTGACTGTACCTCGCAATCATTGCACTCCAAGAAACTTCATTTCTTTCCGGCATCTCATCAAAGATCCGACGAGCTTCTCTCAAGTCTCCCATCTGAACATACATGTCCAGAATAGCTGTCCAAGAAACAACGTCTCTGTTTTCCATTTGATCGAAAATCCTCCGAGCCAAATCAATTTCACCAAACCTTAAACTAAATGTAATCAAAGAATTAGAAACGGATAAATTGTGCTCAAATCCAACTTTAACAATCAAACCCAATACACTCATTCCCAAGCCAAAGTCACCAAACTCTGCACATGCTCTAACGACAGAAGTAAAGGTAATATCATTAGGCATTACCCCAGCTTGAAGCATTTTTAAAAAGACTTTAATAGCTTCGAAAGTTAATCCATTTTTCACCAACCCACTAATTCCTGCTGTCGATATAAACACATTCTGAAATGGGGTTCTCTCAAAATACCACATTGCTTCTTCCACTCTTCCATGTTTCAATAAACCCGAAACCAGCGCGGTCCACGAAACCTCGTTTTTATGGGGCATTTCATCGAACAGTTGACGAGCTCCATCAAGATTTCCCCAGTCGACATTAGCAGCAATCAAACAATTATGCACGACGAGATTGAACCCATTAAACTCCTTTAAAATTTGGTCAGTTTCAGCAGATTTTCTAGAATTTAGGTACATAATAAGCAATTTAATTGCTATATAATTTTCTGATGAAATACCCATTTTGATTAAATGGGCATGAAGGACACTCCCATGAGTAAACAAGCCTTGTTTTGAGAAATCTTTCAAGAGAGAAACACTTGTTTCTATGTAAGCTTTGAAGCTATTTCCTGGGTTGATAGCGAAGAGAGTTTTCAAGGCACTTCTCATACTGCAAACAAGTTGGAGAAATATACGGGAAGTTTAACATTGCTCTTGCGTTGTTTATATGGCGCCAGTCAAAAGCACTAAAATGTACTTAAAACGGGGCGGATTGAGTTAGTTCGATGCCTAAGATAGTTTTTTTTTTTTTGGGGGAGGAGGAGGAGAAGAAAAGACTTAAACTCTTGAGTTTAAAGAAATAAAATTTTTAAAAGATAAAAAATATCATTAAATTAAAAATTTATCGATACTTTTGACTCATCGATACTTTTAACGGGATAGTGACTCAACAGTCATTGGACTTTTATACCATAACTGTTGAGTGAGAAAATATGTTGTAAGATTAGGAAATGACACACTTCTGAAAATTATAATTTTTTTATTTAGATATAAATTACAATTTTAAAAAGTATAATTAATTATGAATATTATGATTGATAGCGAAAATTCATGATCGAACATAAATATATGTGATTGATCATAGTCTTTCCTTAAAATAATTATAACTTTTCCTTTTAATAATATAATTTTATCATAAAAAATAATAACCAATAGTTTACGGTAAACTTTTCCAAAAGATTATGTCAATAGTGCTATTTGGTGTAATCATCTATTAATGAGTGCTCTTTGACGTAATCATCCACTAACAATGGTACAATTGCACTTGGACACTCCACAAAATTCATTGACCTTTATTGATATAATATACAACCACCACCACGTAAAGAAAATAAGTGTACTTTATCCATTTTTTTTTTTTTTGGTCTCTTGAGAAACAAAGATACATCAAACTACACAAAAACAAGAAGCAGCAGCCAAAAAAAGTCTACTTTATCCAGTTCATCCACATAATATATAATCACTTTTATGTAAAGAAAATAAGTCTACTTTATCCCGTAAATGTTGGATGTGCGGCATGTGCCGTTAAAATGGTAAGCCCATGGGAGGGAAGGTGGCCGCAATCCCACCCTAGGAAAACTGCCCTTACCTTAACTTCTTCTGTTTTTTTGTTTTCTTGTCCAAATGGTAGCCGTCTCACGTGATATTTTATCACTATATAACAACAATCAGACAGAGGGTGAAAATTGGATACGACTTTAGGCTGCAGAATACATAAGAAGGGGGTAGGATTTCATTAAAAACATTTCCATTTGATAAGAAACAACATAATTTCACCAAGAACATCCTCCGAGATATGCCTTGTATAATGACAAATGTTGTAGCGCTTATTTTTCAATGGTCGGTTTGAGACCGTGCCAACACCTTAGTCGTTCTGCATAACGGTCAGCACAGGAGTCGGTAGATCGGCCACCACCTAGCAAGTATCGGAGAACTCAAAAATGAGAATCAATTTTGTTGATCCAAATGGTTCATAACAAAACTTTGCTGATGCAAAGAAACGCTACAATTGTTGGAGCTATCATCATCCAGTTCATTATATGTACATATGTTGTTGATTCACGTTCGTTGCTATGAAGTCCTCAAAAAAAGAAACGACAAATTCCTCAGTTGATTTACTCTGGGAGAAGAAAAGAAAAAGAATCATAAACAGAATCATGTAAGTCACTACCTGAATGAAACATTCTCAAAAGATCAGATTAGCTGATAATTTTCTCCTTCTACCTCAAGTGATGATACGGTTCTGTAAAGCTTTGTTCTTAAGTCGAGAAAACACTTGCTGACATGTTGACAGTGGCAAAACCCACCAACTATTCAGAATTCCAATTAGGGTGAAGTTCTCATTGTTTAGTTCAACTCTAGCCACACAGAGAAACATGTAGTCTTCAACTTCGACTTTTGTTGCATATAATGACTGCGCAGTGAAACATAACATAAGCAAACAATTAAGGACTTCAGTATACAAAGATGATACTCAAAATTATCAAGATAAACAGATATTTTTTTTTGGGGGGGGGGGGGAGGGGCGGTTGGGGAAGAGTTGAAGAGACCAGGATGATCTCCAAGCGCAAGCAGTGCCATGAAGAAGTTCCGGATGAGCATAAAAGAGACCTATGTTGGTTGTGCCATTGCAAGCATAATTGCACGCATCGGATAGATTCAACTATTTCTCGTATCCAAAAGAAGTCGCCTCAATAGCCAGCCATTCACTCTGAAGGAAACTCTCTCTTAACACGTTCCTTCTATGACCAGATAAAGTGCAACTGATCTAGAAGTCGTCTAATAAAGAATAAATATATATCTGATTGCTGGCTCCCTGGCAGAAGTGCAAGTGGCCCTAAGAGGCGGACGTCTTAAGAGTCAAGTAAACTGTGCTAGTCTATGCAATAGTCCCTTAGGGATGCTACAGAAAAAACAAGGGCATGACACTCACCTTAAATTTGTACAAGAAGGGGTGTTGGCGCAATACCTCATGCCGCAACTGAAATATTTAAGAAAGGAAATGTCAAGCAATAATCACGCACACAGCCAAACCTCATTGATGTGCATATAAACCAAACATAAGCCACTCATCTGAAAATTCAGAGATTTACTGGGCCATATTTCTAATAGTTCTCTGCAAATTCAGTCTGCAGATCCTTTAGACCGTGCAGTGGCAGCAGCCTCGTGCACTAAGCTGACCTTTTTAATTTTAAACCAAAAATCTCCAAAATTGAGGATCTAGCTGTCTTGATCAAGCTAAAAGCTCAACTTTCCAATTTTCGCATGCCTCAAACTCATGCACAAGCAAAAGGAGGAGTGCAAATTTGTTTATTTCCATATCCAGACCATATTGTAAACTGGACGAGTTTTAATGGGGTCTGAACATGTACATCAATAAACATCTACATGCAAGAGGGGAATTACAGTGATGCTGTTAGAGCAGAATTGATAGGGTTTGCAGTTCATACCAAACCACAAGCCAAAATAGTATAGACCCACCCCATTTTCAAAGGCAACCCAAGAGTTGTCAGCCAACTTCAGCCACTATTGTATTTGGCCTACGACCCAAACTAGTAGTATGCAGAACCAACCCCAATTATTGGTCCCACAAAAATCTTGCTCATCAGATCTCTATTCATACACTAACTCCTCACTCAGCTATATAGTCCAGTGATTGAAAATACTCATTTGAGGGGATGAGTGCACTAATAATAGTTAGTTGTTGTATTTTACATCTGTCTAGGAGTTAATGTTGTTTTCAGCTCTCCAAGTCTGCAAGGTGCAAATCAGAGTCAATTTTCCATCTTACGTCCCCACCTGATAGTGGCATATTGCTTCCCAAAATTTTGATGCAGCAAATCAAAATGTAGAACTTCATAAATACAGCACATGGAGATTCAATGCTTACCTGTTCAATGAATAAATAAACTGAGAAAGGGCTGGGCTTTGTGCCAAGAAGAATAAGAATAACTTTAGCTGCAAGGATAATGGGATGACCCCAGTTCATAAAGACAGTTGCAAAGAGAAAAACAGGCACCAATAATTTCCTTGCAAAAGTCAGAATAGTGTGTGGATCTTCTTCAGAGCCTGAAGCAGCCAACAAGTCATCCCGATGATTGTCCCCCAAAATATCAAAGCCTACAATATTGAAAATCTAGACACTGAGACCTTTGGAAAGGACAGCTGGTCATGAATTATGAAGTATATGAACTGCGATGCATCAACCAACATGTTATACTTACCATCCATAGCATATGCAACTCGTGGCCAAATGCTAATGGATCCGACTAGAAATGACATGCCAAATATAGTCCTCATACCAAATTTGAGTCCTGAAAGGAAGCCATCATAACAAGATTTTTAATATGGGCCTATGCTGATAGCCAAGACAACAATGTAAAATACTTGCACAGGCATCATACCAATAGCGGAAATGCAAATTGAATTGGTATGGAAAATACAAAAAGAACAGGCACTTGCCCTCTCATTACAAAATCACTTTCCACATTGCAAACACAAGTCCTACAAGCCCTTCACTTTATTGAATTTTTTGTGGAAAGTTATGCAGATAATTTCCTTTTCAAACAAGAAACAGCCATTTTGTAATAAGAAAATGGACGCAGGAGAATAAGATGTGTCAAACGAAAAGCCATTGAGATAAGCATCGCCTGTCTGTCATGAGTGAGCGCCTAAGCTTCTGAAATTGATAGCTTCCCACTCAGCCAAAGAATCAACCTTCATGAGATGATTGGTGCAACAAAAAGAACAAGGCAAAGATCCAAATTTTATTGCAGCACATGACAATATGCCCATGGGCCTTGTGTTAAACAGTTAGCCCCATTCTTAACAGTTTATGAGATTCCTTTACACATAACTTTAGCCAAATCATGGCTCTTAGATTATCCCCATTATCTTCAAAAGAGAAAAGATAATTGCTTTGATGGGCATAAATGTCCAGACCCCAAAAAAAAAGGGCATTGAGGAACTGAAGGTACACTGAACCAAATGCCCGTTTTTTTTTTCAGGCAAGTGACCCAAATCATGTGTTGAACACCAATAATTGTGACTCAATTCCCCCCTCCCTCTTCACACAAAATAAGGAAAACTAAAAAAAACCAAAAAAGCATGATCAAGACTTAGTTTTGGGTAAAGCCAGAAGAACCACTACAATCTTTGGGCGGAAGAGAAATAAAATGACTGCATAAAAAGTGCCACCAAGAAGATAACATCATCTTGTAAGCAAAGTGGAGCATTCAAATGTAATAGTTACAACCCTAGGTCAATCCTTCGAAATCTGAAGAGAAGCTACAACAAGCAATACGAATGTGGAGAACTGTTAAAGCTTGTTCTAGATTCCAGAAGAAAGAATAACCTCAAGAGGTGAAAAAAAATTATTGAAATATAAATACTTAAATTACACCTTTTCCAACAACTTAAACTTTTGGAATAGATGGTTGTCCAACATGGTATCAGTGCAGGAGAAGACTTCCACGAATTAGGCCCAAAATCTATTCTACGTCAGGAGGCATATTGAAGTATAAATACTTTACACTCTCTCCGACAAATTAAAGTTTTGGAGCAGATTGTTGGTCAACACAAATCAATGTAAGGCAAAGGGGAAAAAATATTCGATGTTCAGCAGAGGAGTTGTATTCCTCAATACCTAATCCAAGGCACACTTTCACAGTGTCACCGCACTGCGTGCCTCTACACATAATAGTTCTAATTCTTTCAAACAAAATCGAAACATACACACACATAAATGATCTACGTCTAGAATATAAGAAATATCCAATTAAAATCTGACCTGAATTGTAGAGATTGGGCCTCCTATGCTGAAATGTTGGTAAATATAATCTCCGAATCCAATGGGAAGTTGGCGCACGAGTCCGCAGTACAGGTTCGAGGAACTTTATCCAAGTCTTTAGAGGTTCCAATCTGCCATAAACTGCACAGGAGTTACATGATGGAAGTAATAGAGTGAAGATATTGACAAAGCCGCACATTTATTGTAAAAAACAGGGAATTTCAATCATTCAATAGCTCAACTCTAAGTATATATACATCGGGACTTACATGGAAGTCTTGAATGAGATAGGGGAGAATAAGGAGAGGCCATTGACGAGAAAGATGACCTAATCGGCAGTAGCATTCTCGTTGTAAGCGCCATTCCTGTATTTATGACCGTGTCACGTCATCACCGATAGCTAGGGGAACAACTCGTTGAGCTCGATTGCATCTCTATACCAGGACTCAGTTTCGAGTCGAGTCGAATCGAATCGAAGCAAATTTCTTTTCCTTCCTCGGTTTTAACTCTTTGTTTGTCTCTGGGTTTTGGACAGAAAATCTAAGAACGAATTTTGAAGAGGAGGAAAAAATACAGGGTTAATTACAAATTATCCCCTCCAACTTATGGTGATGTTGTAATTAACTCCCTCAAGTTTTAATTTGAACAAATTGCCCCTCTTTTAGTTTGAATATTTTTCAATTATCTCTGACCTTCCATTTCCATTTCCAACTGTTAAAAGTAACATAAATTTGGCATGTGAAAAGCCAAAATTACCTAGTTAGGTTTTGGATAAATTGTACTTACACTCCCTAAACTATCACCTTTTTCACTTTTCCCCATCAACTACCTAAGTTCTCACATTACACATGCAACTATACCATTAGTTTCACATAGCCCCACTTATTCACATACGTAATTTATTTAACAAAAAGTTATTTCATTTTACCCCCTAAACTATACAATTTTTTTCACGATTTTTGTCCAAAAAAATAATAGACATTTGTTATTGAGGCAATGTGAAACAAAACCATTAGCATATGCACATATTCGTAGTTGGGTTGTAACATAGAGCTTGGTTTTTTTGGGTTGGCATCAGCGTGGCAAGGGAATGGGGCCTGGTGGCGGTCCATTTATACTGAGAAAAAGAAAAGAAAATAAGGAGAAAGATGGACTAGTGTGAATGTCCAAGCACCACTTAGCATGTTTTCCAAAATACTCTCAATAGAGTTCGGCAGAACTAGGTGATGGAAAGTTATCATAACACATTGATCTTCTGTAACCTAAGAAATCCCACAAATGATTCCCCAAAGCATATATTTACTTGGTATCTCTCCGCTAAGTAAAATCATTTCAAAATCTAGCCCACAAACAATAGCATGTACTATTTTAAGCTAACAATTTACAACTTCAATCTTGCAGCATTTAAGCTAAACAGCCTCTAACTCTGAGATCCCGGCCGGGTTCTCTTTACCATTTGAGATTAATCATATTGCCGACATTTGCCTGTTCCAGCACAAACCAAACACTCATCCACATCTCCGGCAACATGGCTTAAGCAATGTTTGATTCTGTCATTCATAACATCCTGTAATGCCAAACCTTTTAAGATTAGAGTGATGACTGGCAGCCTTACAATTGCAACTGAGCTTTCTATAAATATGAATTAAAAATTAATCCTTATTGATCACGAAACAAAGAAAGAAAAAAAGAACGGAAATAAAAGAATTTTGGCATGGTTGCCTCCATAGTGACAAGATTGGAATTGATGGGTTACAGCAATGATTAAGAATTTGATTCAGGAAGATTCAAAAACCTAAAAGTATTGGGACAACCAGATATAATGACAAATAAAATGGAAAAAAATCAAAAAGCGTTTGCAAATAAATTTGAGAAAGGAAATCAAACCCCCACGGGGATGGAAGCCAGAAAACACACACACATATGCTGCTACATCAGTTTTCAAAAGCACAGATAGTTAACTAACATCATATTTTAAGTTTAAAAATGATGAATCGAGTAATTTTTAAAATCAGTCTACGCTGATTCACAAACTTGATTACAATTTAAAACACTGGCAGAGTTTGAAAATTTTCAGCCAGGGTCCCAGGTTGAATCTTTCAAACAGAAGTTCAAAGAAACTGCATGAAAGAAAAAATGAGGAAAAAGAAAGAATTTCATACCACAAGCACCTCATGCAGGCCAAGAGGTGCGGTTACAATATATGACACACCTGGGTGCTCCCTTGCAGCTTCGGCAGTTAAAGAAGGAATGTCCTGGAAAATAAGGACGGGCATTCTGAATGTCAGTATCTTTGATATTTGTTAGAATTTTTTTGTTATTTGATAAGTACTGAACGATTGGTGTCAGTGTCATATATTGTGTATAAGGGTATATTTAACCAATGACCAGATAAGAAGGATTACCTGGTGCCAATGTCGTCCAGGGAACAGGAAAAATGGGCTTACAATTACACGATTTGCCCCTTGTTGAACACACGAACTAAATGCATCTCTTATTGCTGGTTCTGCCAGCTCCTAGTTATATTAAAGAAGACAAGACATGAAGGGGTGAGAATTTGGTAGCAAGCACATAGCAAAATACATCATGAAAATCAAGAATGCATAACAGATGCCAACAATACGTTAATAGAGGGGTGTGTGGTTGCAAGCACTAGTGGACATGTGGAAATAAGTGTGCTTTTACTTTGCATTATAACAACATATCACAAAGAACATAGGATTTGTTAGAAATCCTAAACAAGATGATCCAAGTAGAATGATAAGAACAACATATAATGCACCATATTGTTATTGAGAAAATAATGAAAGCGAAGTGACTTAAAGCTGCGCTCTCTTATTTGGGACATGAGAACATAATTTCCCACTCTATTACATAAATCTTTGATCCAAAGGACTCTATTAACAAAATTAATCATAAAGCATGTCTACGAATATTCGTGTATGTGCAGGCTAGTAATATGTTGAACGCGTATTTTAATATTCATCTGTTTCTTCACCAACCAACCAAATGTTCATTACCATATGAGCAGGTTCTACAATCAGGTACCCAGTTTTATCTCTAAACATAGCCACAAAGTCATCTGAAATACATGAAAATTGAAGTCAGAAGTTCCTTAGCACATAGCTAAACAAACATTAGCCAACCATGAAACTACAGAAATGCCACTAAGTAAAACATCATTGTAACAGTATCACTATAATAGGATTAGAGTAGCTTACTTAACATAAGATTGGACTCCTTCCGACGCGACCCATGGTCAACAATGATAACGCCATCTCTGTCCCCAACCCTATGAAATTCCTGCCTAAACCCACTATTTGCAGTGGCCAAACATAATCTTATGGGTAAATATCGGTTTTCTGATGGATAATTACGCAGTTCCACACATCTGGGAAGTACCCATCCATTGTTTCTTCCAGTTGCTCTAGTTATAGGGCTTCAATTATCCCAAGAACAAAGAAAACCCCAATCATCGACTGTCCGAGAAACATACATAATAAATTCATAAAATGGAAAAACGAAAAAAAAAAATGGGATGAAACTATTTCGAACATAACAAGCAATGGGGTTAGCTAGGGTTTATTCAGTTTTCGATCAAATGCTTAATATTGTCAAGTACATGTGTCTGTGTTTATAGGGGCCAGAGATAGTACCTTCTAACACTGCAATGAGATTGTAAAGACGATGACTCCATTGAGTAGTTTGCTACCGTGCGGGCGTGAATTTCAGCCAATTACGTGTTTGGAAGTTATTTTCATTTCCAGGACACGCAAATGGGCACAAATGATACGCAGGCAGACTTGGGCCAAACAACATAAGCCAACACTAAAAGGAGGAGAGAAAGCCCATTGGCACACAATTAATCGCAAGTAGTAATGGGCGCCCATGCACAAAATTTATTTTTCTAATAATTATCATATTTCAGTCTTTTATAACTTTTCTATTACTAAGAAATTATCAATTAATTAAATAAAATAATATTTATTAAATATAAATAAAGTGAAGAAAGATAAGTAAAAATTTAAATTTAAAATAATAAAAAAAATAGTGAAAGTAATTACAAAAGATGAAATGAGTAGTTAAATAAGCCAAATAGAATAATTTGATTAGAATGGATTAATTAAATATATTAAAAATTTAGAAATTAAGCATTTGGAGAGGAAAAACCTCTCATAATTTTATGATATTTCTATAGTATAATGTATATTTTTTCCTTTAACACGTATAATAATGAATACTGCGAGAGCCAAACATATAGTTAAAACGTTGCTTGAATTGGTTCAAGCAATCTGAATGAAAACTTTTCAATGTTATTATCTTTACATTTCAAGATCAAAGCTTATGGGGAAAAAGCCATTAGAAGTCAATGTACAAAAGATTATATATATCTGAATCTACAATATAATTACGATTCAATATACACATGCTTAGGATGAATTTTTTTTTTTTTTTGCATTGTGGTTAGTTATACCTAACATGAATAAATAACTGATTTGATGTGCATGTGCACATCCACATACAATACATGAATATATATTGCAATGTTGGTTACAAAAAGAATAAAGTGTGGACTAGTACTATGATCTTTGATGATAAATGAGTTGACACTCTTACCAAATCACATGTTGATGGAATTCTTCACCTAATTTTAATGAATGATGATGTGGACTACCTTTGAAAAACATTATACTTTGTAGGTGCTCTGTT
>CM042190.1:33118851-33138158 GCA_023539305.1 Ilex asprella
GGACACAAACAAACCCACTTCTCAAAGCCAAGTCTCGGTCTTTCTATCTCCCCCCCACCCCACGTTCTCTCTCTCTCTCTCTCTCTCTCTCGTTGTTGATTAGTTTTCTTTTCCTTTCCTCGTCTGTGAACAATAATAAGTGACTGTAATTGTCCACGAGAGTCTCAAGAGTCGCGAAGAACTCTCAGTAATAAGTCTCACAAGCTTCTCGAATCTCGCCTTTCCACGATCTCGCAGTAGCTGCGAATGAGAGAAATGTTTCACGGAATTCCAAGCATTTTATTATGGAGATTTGGATTCTAACCTCCACAGCAATAGATCTGTTTGTGTCAGTTTCTTAAAGTCTTTGAGCTTCAGTGAATTGCAGTGCGAGAGCGGACTGTATAATTAGAGTGAATAGATCACATGGTGGTCGGCTCACTGTTGTTAATGCGACGGTGAAGCCCGAATTAACCAGAGAGGGAGGGAAAGTAAAGAAAGAAGGTGCAGAGAGTGAGAGAGCATCCTATATCGATCAGCTTGATTTCGGCGAGCTTCGGTTTTTAGTATGTACTTTTCTTCTTGAAAATTGAAGCTCTTGAAAATTATTGGCAATAATTACTTTTTTTTTTTTACTGATTCTCGAACTTGAAGCCCGAATTTCGGGTACTGTGGTATCTGTAATAGCTCGGAATGGTCGAAAGTGAAGCTAGATGAAGCGAAAGGCCAGTTTCAAACAATCTCAGCACAAATGGAAGATAAAGCTTTTTGCTGCGCTTTTGCTTGTGTTCAGCTTCTCCACTTTAGTATTATTGGAGACAAAATACATTCGAATCAAAGCATTAGCCTCACTTTCTCCTACATTTGTTCAAAAGCCTAAAATCGCGTTTCTATTTATAGCTCGGAATCGACTTCCTCTGGACTTGGTTTGGGATGCATTCTTTCAGGTGATTTCCATATCAATTGCTTGTCATCCCCTCATTCAATTCATTTTTACTGTAAATATTGTGTATTATTCAGCCTTGTTTGGCCATTATTAAGGCCGATTCGAGTGTGCTTTTTATACCGACATGGTTACCTACCTTCATAGGTTCTTGTTTGGTTTTTAAGATTGGACTGAGGGTTGCTAACAACTTAACTGAAAACGTTAATTTAAATGCTTTAAGTTTTAATGTCATTAGTTTCCCTGTGTAATAAGTGGCTGTTATTACTTACGTCAAACGTGGCAAATGGCAATTGCTAATAAATGAATATTTTGTTACATTTAATAGCTTAAATATAACAGTCTGGAGTGTTTGGCAGGCTCCAACAGTCATCATAAACCACTTCCCATATGTGAATAAGCAGTGTGTTTGTAATATGCTTATCATCCTTTATTACTTTTTAGTTCTATTCGTTATGGAGGGAGGATTAGCCACAAGTGTGGGCCAAACATCAAATGTCGTTACTGTTTCATGTACAATAAAATCAATGAGCCATGGCTCAGATACCGTCGATGGTTGATCTCTGACAGTGTGTATGATCTTGTATGAAGAAGCTCTCACCGTGAATGGTGGTATCTGTCGGTTCTCTTCTGTGAATGCTGTGACTAAGTATTGTGGAGAGTAGGAAAGGGGTGTGTTAAGATTTAGGAACTTAGGATAATCCTGTCAGGTAAGATGATATAGTTTTCACTGAGATTGATGAGTGGCATCCCCTTTAAAATGATCTTGTAAGAATTTTATTTTTTGTTAGTTAACAAGTCATTATGGTTAGGAAAATCAACGTTTAAATTGGCTATTTCATCATGTTGAACAGGGCCATTATTGGTGGTAGTTTGTCCAGTTGGCTATATCCAGTTTTGGTTACACTTTTGTTGACTTGTGTATTTGTTTTGTTCAATGTCACAACCACATGAAATTGAGCTAATGTGAACTAAGTTGTCTGACTACTCCTGGGGAAGAACAAGCTCCGAGCGCTGGGTGGTGGTTTTATTGTGCTCTTGCTCTCTGTTTCTGCTCATGTGTGTCTTCATGCATTTTCTCCTAAATACATAACAAACATCATTCTGTCTTCCTAAGAACAAGTTACAATGTAATCATACGTTATAGCACATATGTTTTTTGTGGTTTTTCATTTGTATTCACTAAGAGCTCTTGTTGGTCTGCAGGGGGACAAGGAGAATACATTTTCAATTTTTGTTCACTCTAGGCCTGGGTTCCTGTTCAACAAGGCGACAACCAGATCAGTCTATTTCTTGAATCGTCAAGTGAATGATAGCATACAGGTTTTGGCCCCGTACACATGAAATCTTTCATTGAAACCAGTGGTGTCATAATTCAATCCTCTTCTCCAAGGTCCCTCTCTCATAGGCCAATGTTTGTCTCTTGGGTTTCAAGGCTGAGAACAAGATTGCCTCTGAAGACTACCTGAGAACATCTTAGTTAGTTCCCTGGCTGATGACAGGCTGGTGCAATACTATACTTTGTCTTTCCATGTGCAGAATGAGATGCACGACTTTAAGTTCAATCTACTGTACCATCACTCCAACATCTTTGTTTCAAATTTTTTGGACTGTTACAATGGGCCACTCAAGGAGGGTAAGCCCTCCCCTAGACTATGCAAAATCTTTTGACATATCCTAACGGAAGCCACAACTGAACTCAAGAAATTGGTTGCCTTCAGAGGATTTGGAAAGTTGGCTTGTAGGGCCTTGAATAAAGTTTGCCTGGATTTCAGGGTAGATCCTGTTCGGATAGAGCAGAGTCTAGGATTAGTTCATATTAGTGGGATTGTTCATTTGGCCAAATGTTTACATAGTTAGTAACATTTTGACCCCTGCAGGCCTACATTGTGCTTAACTTATCAAGTTAACTCCCAATATACTAGTTTTTATTGGCTAATAACATTTACTGAGTTTGCTTCTTCTCCAGGTAGATTGGGGAGAAGCAAGCATGATCCTGGCAGAGCGTATTCTGCTTCAAAATGCCCTTGTGGATCCTTCTAATGAACGTTTTGTTTTCCTTTCAGACAGGTGAGGTTTGGTTTTTGGATGGATGCTTGGACATTTATCATGCACATTATTTTCCTGCACCAAAATTCTAAGAGAGTATTTTTCTTTTTTCTTCCCCTTTCTTCCACTTCTTTTGGGTGGAGTGGGGGTGGTGTTTTTTTTTTAAGTCAAAAGAGATGTTTATTTAGTTATTAAATGAAGCATTGACCTTTTTTTAGTCATTTGCTCTTGTTCAAGTATTGAATATTAGCTTGTTATTTGTTTAATACAATTTTTTTCTCATATAATCTAATGCTATTTCTGCTACTTAACCACATTTCAGCTGCATACCCTTGTACAACTTCAGTTACACGTATGACTATATAATGTCTACATCAACTAGTTTTGTGGACAGGTAAGTGGGGATGATTCATCTTTATATTCATCAGTTTGAAACCTGCAGTAGATTGCAACTAATATTATGATTTCAAGCTGCTTTTAATTCTTTTTTGTTTGTGTTATTTTTTTGTGTATCATATTATTTATATTATCTACAGCCTATAATATGTGTACAGATATTGATAGACAACAATGATTGTATGTTTCAAGACAAGAAGAAGGCCCCGTTTGGTAACGTTGAAAAACGAAAAACGAAAACCAAAAACGTCTTTTTTTGGTTTTTAAAAATCGCTCCTCGTTTATAAAACGGTGGCAAAAAAAAAAAATCAGTTACCAAACGAGTTTTTTTTTTCTTGTTTACTCTAAAAATCAAAATAAAAACGAAAAACGAAAACGTTATCAAACGGGACCGTAGTTACTAAATTTTTTGTGGTATATTTGATTATGGAAGCAGCTTTGCTGATACAAAAGAAGGCCGCTACAATCCGAAAATGCATCCTGTAATTCCTGTTCAAAACTGGAGGAAAGGATCTCAGGTAACAGTTACATTGTTTGGGTCACTTCCTTATTTTTGATAGGAAAACCCACCGGATAAAAAAAATGATAAACAGAGAGAGAGAGAGAGAGGGGGGGGTTGTGCAATGTTATTGCAGAACATAATTCTGTTTCTCTTACATGGCATTATCTTCTTGCAGTGGGTTGTTCTGACCCGAAAGCATGCAGAAGTCATAGTGAAAGATGAAGCTGTCTTTCCTATGTTTCAGTGGCATTGCAAGGCAAGTTGTTCAACCATGTTGTCAAGGGAAAAAAAAGCTTACAGTACTTGTAATATGCTGCAAAATACTAGGTTGTTAATAAAGAATCACGAGCAATACATCTGTTCATAGAAAATCCAAGTCTCTTCCCACCTGCATAATAGATCAGACTCAATACTTTTTGCCTTGGAAATGCCTTCCTGATATCAAGCTGAAATTCATGAGTTTACAGCGCAAGTATATGTTGTAAGACCACAAGTTGAAAATGAGGCTTATGTACAAGTTAGTAGACATCCTGCTTCCAGTTTTTAAAGGGAAGACACATTTTACCCAACCACAATGAGCTACATAGTACATACTAAGTTACTAACTAGATTGTTTCTCCAATTTATATGGTTCTGATCCATCAATGCATACTTGTCCCTAGGATATATCAAGCTACACCTTTGAAGTTTGATAGATGAGAACGTATTGTTTCCTTTTTTTCCGGAACTTGGTTTTGTCACTTACCTTGCTCCACCCATTTTTTGACATTCACGCAGAGAAAGTCACTACCTGAATTTTGGCGGGACCATCCTATTGTGAGTGCTCATTTATATCCTCTTTATTTTGTTTCACCAATGTAGAATATTTGCCTTTTTTTTGTTTTTCCTGTTGTCTGCACACAATATTGGTAGTTTATTTTTAATATTTGGTCATGTATTAACAGCCAAAAGCAAAAGGACAGTTTGCTGGAAATGAACCAATGCAAGTTTCACATTGTATTCTAAAATATTCTTGCCCTTTTCAGCCTACTGATACATCCAAGGAGCATAACTGTATACCGGATGAACATTATGTTCAAACATTATTGGCTGTAAGTTAATCTTTCACTCAGCTTGCAGGGCCATGTTGTATGGAGAGAGTTTTTTTTCCCCTCTAGAAGGCAAAAACCATTTCGCGCCATAAGTTTGGGCAGAATGGCCTTTACAACAAAATTGTACTCTCAAAAGAAATGTATTTCTGTTGGTGTCTTTCATGACAATGCATTCTGTGTTATTTGGGTGCATTTAAGTCCTGACTTTAGTGAAACTTTGCTCTTACCTTAGTTAATTTGGTTAATATTCTGAATAGGACTACAATAGTTAACACATGGATTATCAGTTATCACCTTTGCTTTAGGTGCCGTAATGTATGTGCAAATATTTGACTGTATTTCTACCTCAAGGCCATCTATTTGCTGTCTAAAGTGATGGTAGATAATGGTGTTGAGGTTGATCAGAAGTATGATATCACTCAGATTTGAGTTATGAAAAGGTAACAATGTCAGCAAGCACTCAAAAGGTTCAGTTGATAGTGAGAGACTGGACTTGGACATAATTTTGAGCCCTATTAATGGCTTCTTCGGTTTAATTCAGCCTCCAGCTATAGTGCCTTTGCTCATGTCTGATATTTTCTGGGCTGTATGCCAATTAAAGAAAAAGAAGTAAAAAAAGAAGAAAAATAGAGAATAAATCAAAGTATTTGTAGGAATATATATGATGTGATAGGGTATATGTCTTCAACAAGCTGTCTGTTTTGAAGAGGGACGCATGTGCATTTTCACACAACAGTTGCTTTGATGTTTGTAAATTTGGAGTTGTCTCTTACTATTGCTATTAGTTCTATTCGTTTTTTTTTCTGAGTTTGCATCTTTCAAATTTTTTAGCAAGAAGGCCTTGAAGAAGAAATTACACGAAGGTCACTGACTCATACTTCATGGGATCTTTCATCCACCAAAGACCGTGAGAGGCGAGGATGGCATCCTGTGACGTACAAATTAGGGGATGCAATTCCAAAGCTCATCCGATCCATTAAGGTAGGGATAATTTCTGTTCTGGGCAGACAAGCCTTAACTTTGTGTTTTGAGGGACTGTACAACAGTTTGTCGCTTACCTTCATTTCTTTTAGGCAAAATTTCAACGTTATAAAATACTCATCTGAACAGATTGATAAATATGCAGGATATAGACAATATCTATTATGAAACTGAATACAGAAGAGAATGGTGCACTAGCAAGGGGAAACCCTCCACATGCTTCCTTTTTGCAAGGAAATTCACTCGGCCTGCTGCTCTACGGCTTCTTAATATGGTATGTTCCTTACTTCAATATCTTAATGTCCTTTGGTAAAAATAAAATTTTGAAAGGCAACACACAACTTCTGGAATTTTAAGGAGTAGAAAGTCTAAATAAAGTAACCGTACACTGTCGGTTCAAATATTGGCTCCGATCTTCTATTTTTTGCTTTTATGTTTTTATCTTCACTTGCTTGACTTCAGTATATATGATGGGCTGCTTGTCTCTTTTCTGTTTCTCCAGTCTGCATTGGGAGTTTCTAATGGAGCAAACTAACATTTACCGTGAAGAAGTGTTTATCGTTTGTTAGTCCGTGTACCATGCAGAAGTAAAATTAGATTAAAATGCATGAGAAACTTGTGTAACTTGTAAAAGGGAATAGAGAAAAAGACAAAGAGCTGTTAAAAAAAAAAAAAAGAAGAGAGGAAGTTGTGTGTATTATCAATAAAATATATTTTTTGTTGTGTTTTTGCAACTGTAATACGGATGGTCTGATGAACGAAAAAAATGAGTAAATAAAGATGTGGTTGTTTTTGTGTGCGTGTGTGTGTGTGTATCCTCAGCCCGCACGCCAGTTTGACCTCGTGTAGGCGTGTAGCCTCTCCAGTAAAAACAAGGTTTCAGAAAATATAGTTCTTCGTGTGCCTGCTTTGAGTCTGTCTCTGCAGGTTTGTGTGTGTGAAAAAGAAAAAGAAAATAGTGAGAGACGGAGGGAGAAAATACCCGGTTGATATAGAAGGACGTAGGTGGCGGTGGTGGAGGTTGAGATTGAGGTTGAGGGACGACAAAGGTGGTTGAGTTTGGCCTAAGCTGGTCTGTGGCATGTTTCTTCTGACTCATCTTTATGTGCAGAAGGTTGGACTACCCTCGTCTTTGGACCAACTTTAAGTCTTTAAGGAAATGTTTGTTTGTATATCCGGATCCATCCTGTTTACTTATTTTTCTATTTTTTTTCCCTATTTGTATTGTGATCAACTCTGATCTTTGCCTGTTTAGTGGTGGTTTCTTTTGCATACACAAACTTGGAACCGATTTCTACAATGTATTGTAACATTCAAAAGCCACGAGGATTTGACTTTGTACTGCATGCTCTGTATTGGAGTTGATTTTATCTGGCATGGATTTTCACAGCAGGAGGAGGGTGCTTCAATGCACTACGCAACGAATGGCAATCCATCCTTTTTGTTCACAGGACATATTTGACATTTTATGCGAGTTAATTTTGCTTTAACCGAGTAGAAATGGTCGAGTTATTTGATGAAATAAGACATCTTTCATTACGACTGTTAGATTACTTGATAAATTGGCGTTAAAATTATTTATGATGCCATTAAATTGAATGAAAATTTAATTGTACTCTATGATTATGCAGTTAAATAAAAATAAAATATAATTGTTTGATTAATTGAGTAGAATTTTTCTCACGTGCAATTAGACTAGTTCGAATTAAGTTTGTCAATGTCATTAGAAATATATAATATTTCAAAATAATTGGTAACAATTGATTTGGATAGATTATGCACAACAAATTTGCAATCAGCAATAACTAACTGAACAATCGGAATAAAATTTATAACTAGTGTTCGAGTCTCTTGTTAAGAAATCTCGGAACTTTAGCTCAGGGGTGGGTGCATAGCAGGACCAAGTCAGATATTCAACAGCAGTTAGTACCAATCAAGGATTAAAATAAAATGTTGTCTAGGATTCTGGATCACATTGGGAATTACAATCTTTGGAGATGTTTGTCTCCATAGGAAGAAATGTTATGGTTCTCTCTCTCTCTCTCTCCAAGGGATGGAAGGGCCTCACATTCAATTAATTGGGGTCTCATAATTAGGGGTGGTAATTTTTGACTCAACACGATAACACGAATTGAACTCAGACACAAATTTGATTATTACTCGACATGAACTCAAAAATGATTCGATACACAAGCTCGAAAATGACTCCATTCGTGTTTATGGTTAAACTCTATCACGGTGACAATCCTGCACGGTATAGTTTATTCCTCTTAAGAAACTTGATTGCCATAGCTCGGTCGCTAGTTTAGCTTCAGCCTTCAAGTCCCAAAAGCGCAGGGGGCCAATCTACAATTTCACTAAAATCATGCCTTCAAGCCTCAAAGCATAAGAGCCAATCCACAATTTCACTAAAATAATGCCGCATTTTATTTTATTTTGGTCCCTCTAATATTTTAATTATATTATTTTAGTTCTTGAAATATTAAATATATTTTTATTTAGTCCATCAAACAGACATTATTTAGATTATTAACATTTTTAATTATAAATTTATCACATAATATTTAAATATAGATAAAAAAATAATTTAGGTAACTTTTGATTAAATTTTTATCCAAATTTGGGTCAAAAAATTATCCAAATTACATAGTTTTGATCATGAATTATCTAAATTTTGGTCAAAAGTTATCCATATTACAAATTTTTTGTCAAGAGATACCAAAATTATTTATTGTCCATATTTAAGTATCACATAATAAATTTATAATAAAAAATTGTTAATAATTTAAATATTATCTGATTCATAAATTACAAAAAAAAAATATTGAATACTTTAGAAATTAGTCACCATAACCATAACCTGGACGACTTTAAAACATGTGCTGATATATGTTGGAATTGGGCATAATTTCCTATCCTTGTTTTCTGTAAAACCCTCTCAGCTATTTCTTCATTAGAGATAGAGAGAGAGGGAGAGAGCGAGTGTGACATTTGGAGAGGGAGACTGACATTTGGAGCGAGAGAGAGGAACAAAGGACAAAGGGGGGCAAACTACATCCCAAGCTAATATTGAAACTAAGCACGGCTATATACGTCCGGTTGTTCGTGGAGAGAGAGAGAGAGAGAGAGGGACAGGGAGAGATAAGCGAAACCCTAAGCTCATAGATCTATAACAAGGTTGATACTCTTTCTTCTTCTCAATTTATGCTAGAAATTAATTATATATGTATATGTGCATGTATGCGTCATTCGTTTTTGATTTGTTAGTCGTGTATGATCGATTGAATTAGGGTTTTGGTTTGGATGGTTCAGCTTGTTGCAGAAAGAAACATGGTTAATTTGTGTTATTTTCATTCAAGAGAAGAAGAGAGGGATGCGTCTCTCTCATTGAACCGAAACACATTCTTGAAATATGGAATGTTTTCACTGTTAGTTTGATCTCTCAGCTTGTCTCGAAGAGACAGAGAGTTTGTTTGGATTTTTTTTTCCATTCCAGAGAGAGAGTGTATATGTGTGTACTTCCATTTTTTTTTCTCATCGAACCTTCTGGAACGACGTCTTGGAATATGGAATCTTCTCATTTTGAGCTGTGGTTGAATTGAACTGAAAATCTGTCTCCCCAAAGCAAGTGTTTTCATTTGTTTTTGGATATGTTCAGGATTACTTAAAAAGTGTCAACATGTATGTCTTCCCGTAGATTTTATTGGTGGTGTGTGTCAGTCCTTTTGAGTGTCGTGGCTGATCCAACTGACTTGATGCTGTTCAGACATTTTGTGTTTATGTGAGAAATCGAATTAAATATAGCAGTTCAGAATCCAGGGTGTCCTAATAAGCTGGATTTGTTATGGCAAGCTTGATCTGTCATGGTTTGTAGTCGCACACGTTTTACGTTTTGAGTCCCAATAAGACGTTGACGTGGCAGTGAAAAAATCTACATTTTGTGCATTGTAGATTACTAATTTCGCTTTTAACTTAGTGACCTACTCTCACTAATTCGCGCGTGCTTATGAGAATCATATGGATTTGTTTTTTGTTATTTTGCGAGTATAAATGGTTTATGTTTGTAGTAACATTGCCTATGGTGAGATTCTGGATGCGTTACGTGTTAACTGCACAATGTGGAGAGCTAATTAATGTGGAGAATCTTTCTTCAATGAGAAGCTTTTAATTGGTGTGTGGTGTATAATTTCCGAGAAACCACTACTGCAGTTTTGCTTAAAAAACTTTTGAAATGCCAAAGAGCAATGCTTGTTATTATTGAACATACTTTTTTGTGTGGTTGGTTATTCATATTTGAATACATTTCATGAAATCAAGGTAATTGTGAAGAATCAATAACTAGATGCGTATAGTTTTTTTCGGGTTCTTTGCTAGCCAGACACCTGATAGGAAACCTAATTAAATTCAATTGGATAGCCCCTAATAGGAAACCTAATTAAAATAGTCGTTGTGGAAAGGGTGAAATGTATTTTAGTAGCTACTTTATATAATATACAGACTCACTAGAATCTCTGAGTGCTAGGGCATTCAATGAATGTTAGATTAGAGAGATAATCGGCCTTCTTTTAGAAATTTTTTTAATATATTCTTATGACCCTGGATGGTTCCATAATAATGGTGGCCTTATTGTTGTCATTACTGTGATGCTTGACTGATGTACGAATTTTACCACGTGGGATTAGTTTTTTTCAATGTTTTTTATGTGTAAAAAAGAACGGAAAATTGAGGTTGGACCGGGAAAGAGACAAAGAAAGAGCATGAGGTGAGTTGATTGAACATTCAATAATGATTTTTTTAATAAACAGTGAGGCTCATTCGACCTTAAGTTGTATGTCCTTTCCATGAGTTGAATTTACATGAGAGTAGATAATATGCATGCTATACTTCCTGATATCTTTTTTGTAAGAAGGTGTTTGGAGAAATCTAGGACCTATTATTGAGATGGATTTAAATATGTTCTTTTTGTTTAGATTGGGAATCCATATCCTTTGTTCCTCTTGTGTACAGATAGAAGTAAACGAGATCATGGAAAACGGTAATTATTTGGGTTTTACAATGTCCAGAGGTTTCAATGTATTAATGTATTGTTTGTCTTGTTTGCTTTTGTCTTCTCCCTTGAAGGACTCCAGTCGTTGCTGAACTGATTCTGGCCAATGAAGTGGTGTGAGTACCTCCTCTACTAGGACTTGATTCTTTGATGACAAAACATCAGTTTGCTGTTGTGTTTTCTTCTCCTAAGAGGACCCCATGGAGCTTAAAGTTTCATCTCCAAAGTCAGGTCTTTCACCTTCTGATTGTGCCAATGACCCTGAGGATAAAGAAATCAGCGATGATGACGATGATCGTAACCATAAGCATCGAAGGCGGGAGACACGATCTCTATCTTCGGAGAGAGATACTCTTGAACAAGTTTTAACAAGATCATACAGAAAGAGGAACAAACTATATGAAAACGGTCACCTTTATAGGGAAGGCAATTCTCAGTCAAATGAAACCTGGAAAAACTATAATATTACTCATATGTCGAAAGATCTCCCCGCAAAGTTTGAAAAAAGACGTCCTGATTTAGCATCATTTTCCCGAGATCCACTAGATTTAAACCAAAGAATCAAGGCGAACCAATCATTATCTGGTGACCCTGATCCTGGTAGGGGTAGAGGAAGAGAACCTGGTTTCTGGAGCCAACGTGATTCTAGGTTTAGCACAGTTGATATTGCATCTCAAATGGTTCCACTGGGTTCTGTTCCTCCTAGTCTTTTTGCAGGGAGGGGGGTACCAAATGTTTCAAACACGCAGAGTGCACATTGGAATGCATTTGGATTGGTTCCAGGAATGCGGAATGGTGGTCTGGATATAGTACATCCCCTTGGCTTGCAGGGAATGCTCAGACCACCCATCAATCCTTCAATGAATATGGGCATTCCACGCCAACGATGTAGAGACTTCGAGGAGCAGGGCTTTTGCTTAAGAGGAGACATGTGCCCAATGGAGCATGGTGTTAATCGTATTGTTGTTGAAGATGTACAGGTACACCTCAGTCTTATCGTATTTGCCTATTTGATAATAGATAACATGGGGGAATATGGGGAATGCCTTTATTACTTCTATGTTATTAGATGTACATGTGCAAACTACAAAGACATTTCTACATCTTACAATCAACTATGGGCCCACATGATATTGAAGATGCCATTGGTTTGTTGGGGTGGCATCTCACATGGTTACTTCCAGATTATGATAGCTTTTTGGCCAAGATTTGTTGGTTCTCTATTCTTGTAGAAGTATGACATAGGTACCATATGATTGCCTGCTTCAACTGTTTCTAATTGCAGCAATTTTTTTAGTGGACTTTACTCTCGGCAGTTCTAACTTAAAGCTGTACCTATAAACAGGGGGACCTCGCTTGTAGATATCTCAATCTGTGTGTGGTCATTGATTCATTTAACCTTAGAGCCTCTATATGCTAAAGTACCAAGACCTCTGCAGCTGAAATCTTCTTGTCATTAAATAGATAATCCTAGGTCCGAGCTGAAATGGATTGCGGGTGGTTTATATATAGTTGGTTCAATGTTTAGGCCATACAAATTGCACTATTTCTAGATAGGTTTACAATGTCTTCATGTATGAGTTTGTATGAATGTAAGCTGGGCTAAGCTATGATCTCATTTTATCTTTGCAACTTTTTTTTGCTTTGGGTATATGTTAAAACTGCTGTAACGAAGCTGTTTTCTTAATTACAGAGCCTTTCACAATTTAATCTCCCTGTTTCACTTCCAAGTGTACACATGCTGGCAATGCCTGCTGGACCAGGACCTTTGTCTGCCGTTAGTGCTCCTTCAAGTGCAATTATGAAAAGCAAAGTGGTACATGACAAAAGTAGCAAGCCTGGAATGGCTGATGATGGATTGGGCTTGAAAGGTGATTTCATGGGTTCTGCTGTTATAGGTGGAACTGATTTCTATGACCCTGATGAGCCTCTATGGACTAATAAGTGTCCTGAAACATCAACTGTGCCCTTAGATTGTAATCCATCTGATGATGATGAAACTGAGTCATTGTTGGCTGCAGAACCTTGTGGCCATCATCATGTAGGATTGTGCAATGGCTGTGACAGTGAGCAACCTGTTACAAAAGTTGGGACTGCTGTAGGATCTCAAAGTACAAGTCAGACTGTATGGGAAAGAATTGGTAGTTCGAAGAATAGATTAGAAATGAAAGAGAATTTGAATTCTGTGAGGAGGTCCTCAAATTCTACAGAAAATGAGGCGAAGGAAGATGAGGAGCCATTGTATAATGCTCGAGGCACTGCCCGTCAAGGGAAGTGGAACCATGTGGATGATGTTGGCCCACAAGCCATTGGCTCTTCTAGGCAAAGTACCCGAAAACCAGCTCAAAAGGCACTACGTACTCTATTTGTTAATGGCATTCCCCTGAAAAATAACAGAAGGGATACCCTTTTATCGCATTTCCAGAAATTTGGAGAGGTCATTGATATTTATATTCCATTCAATACTGAAAGAGCTTTTGTTCAGTTCTCTAAGAGGGAAGAAGCAGAGGCAGCTGTAAAGGCACCTGATGCTGTAATGGGTAACCGCTTTATTAAGCTAATGTGGGCTAATAGAGACAGCATTCCTGATGATGGAATGAGTAGCAGCAATAGTATGACAGTTGGTTCAGTTCCACCTCAATCATCTGTTGCTAACAGAGGAAAAGATATTATTCAGTTTACACCTTTCAAGAGTAGCGTTGCCCATGCTTCTGTCATTCCTGTGCCAGCCTCTGATCACCCTAAGCCTGTGGTAACTAATGGTCTCAGAGCCCAACCTCCTTCAAAAAAGAAGCTGGATGAAATAGAGCTTTTGAAGATGGAAGTCTGCAAGAAGCAGGAGATGCTTGATCAGAAACGGAATGACTTGCGGCTGCAATTGGATTTGCTTGAGAAACAAGTAATACACTTGACTTAAAATTGTCGATCCCAATTGAGTTACTTAACTAATTATATCAAATTCTGTATGCTTTTGTTTTTTATTTCCCCATTCCGATCTTATGTGTGCATCAAGCTGTTGGTTTGTTTGCTCTTGCACTATATTCAAGTATATGATGTGAATTTGCACACTAAAGTAATATAAGATACCAAATTACCCCCCGCCCTCTCTCTCTTTTCCTAACTCCTCTTGTTTGGTGTCACTTCTTTGGTTGGCTATTTAGATTTTGGCTTTTTGCAGGGTAAAGGTCTGAAAGGTGAGGCATCATCAGAGCAGGCTGCTAAAAGACATAAAGCTGGTGCCGTAGCTGATGTTGCAAAATTTGCAGCTTCTAGATCCGCTGATCCTGGTACTGTTGTATCATCACTGCAAGCTGAAGTGGTTAATGATAATGGCAAAGCTGCGGAGAATGTTGGGCCTCATAGTTCCAAATCAAGTTCAATTGTGGCTCTGCCGGAACCCTCAAGCTTGAAATCTTCAATTCGTCCATTGGCTCCTGTAGGGGCAGCTTTTATCAATAGATTCAAATTGGACAACCGTCCAACCGCATTTAAGATCATTCCACCTTTGCCAACTGGTCTTACTAATGTAATCTTTTTCTCCATCTCCTCCTCTCTCCCTCTCTATACGTAAATTATTTTCGATTCATTTGGTGGATCAAATGTCAATTTGTCTTACATGCATTCTTTGCATATCGCTTGGTGAAATGAGGTAACTCGTCTATCACTTTGGGATAAACTTCCTAAATGTCTGTTTACTATCTATGGCTGAAAGGGTTGTTTTATAGGTCTGATTTTAAGGTGTTAGAATCACTTCTTTAGTAATTTCTTTTTATCCTTGTATATGTGCATATGATTGTTTGCAAGATCAATACTGTGTTTTGTTTGTTTACTTTCATTTTAGTATTTTTCCAAGTTACGCATATTCCATGAGTTAAGGTAAAAGAAAATGAACTGTAAGGGATGCAATGAAACATTTGCTTGGAGTTCACATACTTCATAGTTCATATGATGCCTATGCCTTCTTCTGAAACACACTGCCTGTCATACACAACCTTCATCATGTATCTCAGCCCTGCAACTTTACTTTCTTAGCAGTTTGAAAGGGAGTGTGTATCCATGTGCTCTTTATCCCTATGTTCCTCAATGCTACGAATGGTAAAAACGCTGACTTTTGTGTTCCCAGGTTGCTGTTTTGAAGGAACACTTCTCTTCATATGGCGATGTTTCTACTGTGGAGCTAGAAGATTTAGATTCCCAGGATGGAGGTAACGTCTCTGAGACATCAAAATGCTCGGCTCGTATATCTTTCATGACGCGACGTGCAGCTGAGAGGGCATTTTTGAATGGGAAATGCTGGCAAGGTCACGATTTGCAGTTTGTGTGGCTCACATCTAGTAATCCTACCAACTGTAGCAAGGATGTCGGTGGCAGAGAAAGTCCGTTGTCTTCTAAAGGGCCTTCAGATGCTAACATGATGCCTACAGAAGAAGCATCTGCTGGTTCTGGAAAACAACCTGCCTTGGAAAATGAAAAATCTGGATATATTGCAAGAAGAGAGAGCGATTGTGACCATAGGGATCTCGATGGACATTTTCAGTCCAGTTCAACCACATCATCATCTGAGAAACAGCCACTTTAAGGTGGTGTTTCTTGTGGATAGACTAATTGCCAGAGTTGTACATTGAGGTGAACGAAAAATCTATTTCAAGTCTAATTCAGATGTTTTAGCAATTGTTAAATTCTGCTTTTCCAGTTTTGTCTTATGTTATATTTGGGATATGTATAAAGGGGGAACCTTCTGATCAACTGCCAGCTTTGAACGATAGTTGGTTTGTTGTAATGAATTGTATTATCTTTTAAATGTGTAGGTATGTCCAGGATTAAAGGTCGCAGGTTCTATGAAAATAAATTGAGAGGTGACATTATTCTGGCTGTGGTGTCCTTGCTTGTCTTTCATTGTTACAATTTCATTTCACCTATTATCGTAGTAGACATGTTATAATTTTGCTTTTAACTTGTCTGAAGTCTGGCTTGTTACATCTAGATCTAGGGAGGGAAAACTCTTTTGAGGTCATTAGGTCCATTTGGAGTTAGTTTTTTGGGGTGCGATACACAGGTTTGGAAAGGGTAATGATTAAAAATAATTTTGGAACCGTTTGGAGTGTTCTAAACAAAATCCACTTTTCCTTCAAAGCCCTTGGATAAACTTTATTTTTCAGAAAAACTATTTTTACCCAAAAAATTGATGGAAAAGCTGCCCAATAAGCCTGGGTCCAAATGGATCAAGCTTCTTTTTCTTTGAAACCAAAAATAGTCGAGATTTTAAGTCAGTTTTAAGCAGGTCCTTTAGTAGTTTGAATTACACTCCTCTGTTGAGCATTTAAAAAGCAATTTTGGAAACCCCAAACCCCATCAACCAAGTGTAATCTCTAGTTTGAATTTGATGTTGGTTTTTTAAATCGGTTTTTTTATGTTTTTCAAATACCAAATGGAAACAACAATTATTGCTTTTTTTTTCTTTTGCAAACAAACTACTACCTGTATGATAATTCACATGGAACCTAGTAATGTATTAAACATGAGCCGGCTTGCTATTTGAAAAATTACTCACCCCAACAAAATTTTGTCCCAATATTTTTAGAGCCGAATAAATGAATCTTGTTATGTCATTATAGTCTATTAAAGAGTCTAAAAAATACAAAGTCTGACATATACTGCCAATTGTATACTTTATTGGTCTAAAAATCTATCTTATACATGAAAGAAAGATCTAAAAAAATATCTTTTAAATCCAACAACAGTAATATTATATTAGGTCCAACGAGTGTTATTATATTTTGTATAACAAGTTGGTGTTGGAGCCTCTGTTTAATCCTTCCATGTATATACTGTTTCTTTGTCCAACATATTTGGGTAACCAAGGATTAAAATTTCCAATATTTTTATTTTTCTAACCCCATATGTATGTGTGACTGGTGAAGGGCTCAGAAGTGCATCCGATTTCAGTGTAAGGTGTGTGATAACCAAAGAAGATATTATTCTGGTAATTACTTAGACACCTACCTCCAACCATATTGGAAGAGAAATTGCAATCATTTATATTCAAGTAAAATACATTGAGATTGCTTTTAAGAATAAAAACAAGGAAATGAAATCATTTATATGCGACTCCATAGTCACAGAGCCTCATGCACTGAACCATCCTTTCTTTTATCTACATGTGTGTAGTCTCTCGTTAAATGGCATTCCTCTTTCAAAACTTTTTCTGAAATGTTCTTCTGCTCCTATTCCTCATTCCCATCATTCCACCAAGCAGCATGATTCACATACAGCAATCACAACTCTCATCAAAACCAAAGAAGAAAACACTCGAACAAACGCGGGCACGCTGCATGCAGCTGTGTGAGCACTTGCTACATCCTCCACATTAAAAGGCCACAAAGAATTCTCCGGAACACGAGTTCAACATTCTCAATTTACACGCTGACTGTTTTTGCCAACACCCATATCGCCCCACAAACCATCAATCAAATACTTGCACGTCAGGCTATTTGGCGCAAAGCCCAATTTCAGCATCTCATCCTGAAGCTCCATGGACTTAGGAATGCCGCCTTCCTCACAAAGAACCCTGACAACTGCATTATAACATTCTGTGTCATTTATTTGGAATTCCTCAGCAAAGTATCTCAGTATTGATTCCGCTTTATAGATATTCCTCTCTTTGCAGTATCCATTTACCAAAGCTCTGCAAATGGCTATGTCAGGTAGCATTTCAGAGTCAACCATTTCTCTCAATAGGGATTCACCCTCCACATTTCTATTTAATCTACACAAACCACCTATAATAGCTCTATACGTAACTAAATCCGGTTTTTTATCCTTACAAAGCATTTCATATTTCAAGAGTAATGCCTCCTCCACACAATTGCACTTCCATAGAGAATCAATCAACTCATTGTAGATCTCCAAAGTAGGCTCGTGGCCATCTTGAGACATTTGTTTCAAAAGGTTCTTGGCAGCAAATGGCCGACTCTCCTGACAGAGAGAAACAATGAGATAAGCATAGACATCGCGAGAGATTGAAACACCAAATCTCTGAAGCTCCACAACCAGATTTAAGGCTGAAAGCAACCTATTCTTTTTGCTATATCCTTCCACAAGAATACAACAAGTGTATCTGTCAGGGCGAACCCCATTCCAAATCATGTCATGCAACAAAAGCCTCGCCTCTTGCATCATTCCCTCCTTACAGTAACCACGTATAAGGGTATTGTATGCAAAAACATCTGGACTAATCCCTCTATGAACCATCCGATGAAAGAGCTGATGAGCCTCTCTCACATTGCCTGCCTTGCAGAAGCCATCTATCAAGGCCGTAAATGTAACCATATCTGGCGTTATACCTCTCCTATACATAATTTTATACAAATACAATGCATCTTTTAACCTTCCCTTTTTACAATAGCTATCAATCAATGTATTATAAGTGACAATATCAGGATCAAATCCTTCTTCTTCCATCTTCTCCAAGAACTCATTCACCTTACCCACATCTCCATCTCTGCACATAACATGAGTTAATATATTGAACGTATGTGAATTCGGATGTATCCCAATTCTTCCCATGTCTTCGTAGATTTCCCAACATTTTTCTACATAATTTGACTTCAAAACACCATTCAATAGACAGTTGATCGTAATAACTCTCGGAACAAATCCAAGCTTCACCATTTCCCTAAAGGATCTCAAACCCTCTCGAATCATACCCTTGTTGACATAAGCCTTAAGAAGCATATCAAAGACAACAGGGTCCCAATTACACTCATCAGTACATGAAACCAAACTTTGGAAAACATCTGTTCTCAATTCTACCAATTCAGACAATAATTTCATTGCTTGGACAAGGTTCCTAGACCATGCCAAAATATGAACAATAATACAATAGCAAAGAGTATTTGGTTTGAGACCCAGATCATTTTTGGCCCAGTTGAAGAAAGTGAGAGCAGTGGATGAGTCAGATTGGCACCTCAACAAAACCCTAGAAATTTCATGAGCACCAAAATGAGGAAGAAGCCCTTGTATGTCTTGGTGAAGAGAGTCCATCTGGGCATTTTGTTGTTTGAGCTTTGAGCATATGAGGTTCACTATCTTATTGGGGTTCCGGGTTTCGGGGAGAAAACTGTAAAGTGAGCCTGAGATTGAGTTGGATAAAGACTGGGTTGTGGTTTGCAGAGATGAAGAATAGGAGGACAAAGGTGCTACTATTGATGTCGATGAAAATGATGCTTTGGAATGAAACTTGATATTGAAGATTGGTTTTGAAATTGATTTAAGGAGGAAAGAATTTACAGAAATAATTAAAGTTCGATTCATCAGTGA
>CM042190.1:33158158-33202698 GCA_023539305.1 Ilex asprella
CCCTAAAAACAAACCATTCGAAACCTTCTTATGACTTCAACTACTTTGGTGTGAATGACATTTGACCCGATAATCAGTAGTTGTGCTGAATTCAATCGCCGTTTTATTTTGTCATTTTTTTTTTCAATTTATTTATCAATCATAGACTTTGTTTCCGTCTAAAACCCAAGATTATCATAGTTCTCTCAATCCGTGTGCTAAACCCTAACTAAACTACTCTCTCTAACACCATATTTTGATTTGCACTCTTGAGCTTTCCTCAGTCGGTGGTGTTCAAACTCTGCGTCTGTGCAGAATTTACCAGTGAAGATGACGTCGCTCACTGGACTCAACGAGGAGATCGTTCGTAGTATGTCAATTGGAGCTGTTTTCTCAGATTTTGTGAGTTTCATTTAGGTTTCGAACAGCTCTCGTTTTCCATCTGTATCTATGTATATACACACCCACTAACTTTTTTCTGTATCAACTTCTGCAACAAGTCTCAATGGACCGAAATAGAAAAATTATAGAAGTGTTTAAAGTATTGATTCCATGTATAACGCATTGTTTCACTAGGGTTCATTGTCATTTTTTGCATTCGGAAGGGGTTGGATGGAAAGTCTGCCATCAATTTTAGAATACCCATAATTTTATTTATGTAGCTGTATATAGATATAAACTCGACGAAGTGTAAATTTCGTTTGAACTTTGAAGCACCCTGTAAATTTATGCTAATGTGGACTTAACTTTAGAATGCTAATAGCCTAATACATGTTTTCGAAGCTGTTGCATTAGTATTATTTTTTTGGGTACATGGGAAATGGTAAAACATAAGTCACACTGACTCTCTAACAAAAGAGACGCCGGCCATGTCTGAGTTCAGCAAAGCCCCCATCTGTGAGGGGGGAGGGGGATTCTCCAGCACCACTAAACCTCCAAGGTTTGCCAACCTGTCCGCACATTGGTTGCCTTCACATAATGTGTGGGTGATTGGAATGTAGTGCGTTTCCATTAGTGCTTTGCAATTAGCAATTAACATTCTGTTTGGATGGGTTTCATCCAGTTTGTTGGAGAAAAGTGTGAAAACTTCTAAGGAGTTAGTTTCCGCCATCACCTTGGGGAATTTTCTTCTCTGGATGAGTTGCAGTCCCCTGTAGATTGCCCACAACAGGGGTAAGCTGTTGCATTATTGCCACTTCTTCAGTTGGACCAATTGAGTCACTCAATGTGGGTATATGCGTAAACTTCATATCGGTTTCCCAATTGTTATTTCCCACTCTCTTCACAGTTTGATATTAGGATGGAATTTATCGCCCTTCTACCTGCTCTGCACATGCATCTGTGTAACATGGAGATGTTCGTTATATGGACCTCTATATGTATGAAGTTTTTAGAGCAGGTTTATCCTGCTCTAGGTACTTTTGACATCAATTCATATCAGCCGATCAGTCAGTCAGCCTTCTCTGCCAGGGAAATTTGGAATCAATGTTACACAGTCAACTAAAAAACAGTTTTACTTCATTTTATTGTTGGTTACACCTGCACCTGATTGTTTTATTTTTATTATCTAATTTTGGCACCATTGTTAAGTTTTTGTTTGTCACAAGTATGACCTCCAATGAATGAGCTTTCGGGCTCTTATTAAAGAATTCAGTAGGTTTTTTTTTTTTTTGTTACCTTTTTCAATAATCTTGTTGAATTGAATGTGTCCTATTTTCCCTCTTTATACATGTGTTTCAGTTTATTTATCAATTAATATATATGTTTCAGGTTGGCAAGATAAATTCACTTGATTTTCACCGCAATGCTGATTTATTGGTTACAGCTAGTGAGGATGATTCAGTGCGACTTTATGACATTGCAAATGCCAAGTGAGGATACTATATGATTAGTTTAGAATCATGGGGGATATGGTCATAATGGGCTACATTTGGATCTGTATTTGTATAATTGATTTTTTGCTTACCTATATTTGTTGGTGTGCTTTGATATGAATATTAGACAGGATGGAATACTTTTCTTTATTGTGGCTATATAAGAATTTCACTTTTTTTATTATTATTATTCGGAGAAGTGAGTAAATCTGGAATTTTCTTGGTCAAAACATTTTTTTTCTGGAAAAGGAAGATAGGCTTGCATTTTTGAAGTTGGAGTGCATTGCTGTTATTTTATAGGAGCTGGACTTCCCTAATTGTAATCAAACATTGAACTGCATGTATTTTAGTATATTTGTGGACTGGTTACTACTGGATTTTTAATATGGTGCCTCAATCAACAAAGTTCTCTATTGGGAGATTGAACTTTACGGCACATTAAATTATCTTAAGAAAACCAGGGTTATGTTGAGGGCTAGAATGAAATTGTATTGAGTGATGATTATGATTGAACTTTAGGTTACAATGTGTATAGTAAGGTTCAACTGATTGCTTGTCATGGGTATGTTGTAATTTAGCATGCCAGATATATACCAAGTCAAGGTGAAAGTTTTTTTTTTTGGTACATAAAATGGATATACAGAAAGACCATTTCTCATATCTGTCAGGGAGCATTGTCAATCAACACCACACAACTATGTGCAGGAGACTCCACCACACCTACGTCGGAGTCAAAACTAAAATCTCACCATGCACTAGCTTTAGCCACATTGAGCTGCTGTAGTTGCGAAGACTCGAACTCAAGTTTGTGCGAGGAAATCTGAGTTTTTACTCACTGGACCTACCGCTCGGTGGTCACGTTTAATTATACTTAAATGTCGTAAAAATGATGGAGGTCGTTTCATTTATTCAATACATGAAGGAAGAACTGGTTACTTCCAAACTTCCAATACGTAAAGTGATGAAAGTGAAATAAACATTCTAAGCCATATTTTTTGTATGCCAATTTGTTAGATTGCCGCAATATCTGTGGCTAGTTGCAGTTAACACATCGTTGCCACAAATTGCCAGTGCAATAGAATAGTGCATCTATCACACAATTTTGGCTGTGGTACTTTTATGCTAGAAAACATTGTAATTGGTGACTTTGTATCTCTGCTATTCTTGTAAGTATTTTTCACTCTTGACAACTCAGTATATGAAACAATGAATTGAAATCTAGTAGGGAAATGGCCATAATGCATGACGAGAGAAATAGAGTAATATATGCTTTGCCCTTATGTGGTTGATCTATATCATATATAACTGCGAAAATGAATAATATAGATCTGCATTATGCTGTCCATTTCCTATATCACTTTCTATAGGAAAATGGAACTTGTTTTATTGTATCTAACCACCAATGTATATAAATAGATATATTTACACACACACACACACACACACATCCCTTTTAATTTTCAGTTATGTACATCAGGTTGCTTAAGACCACATATCACAAGAAACATGGCGCTGATCGAATATGCTTTACCCACCATCCGAGTTCTGTGATATGCTCGTCAATTTATAATTTGGATTCTACAGGAGGTTACCGTCTCAGCGTAAAGTTATTTGTTTCTTCTGTTAGTTAATTTAAGTAAATGATGGCTAACTGTTTATTTCGTTTTTTTGTGACCAGAATCCATGCGGTATCTATCTATGTATGATAACCGGTGCCTTCGTTACTTTAAGGGGCATAAAGAGAGGTTTGGATCTTATGAATTACTTGGTGTTCTTTTTAATAATTGTATGAATGCAGATTTTGTTAACACCTAATGATAGAACTTAAATATTTGTCAAGTTTTTTGGAAGTGGTTTCTTATACTATTTCTGCTGCTAATTTGTTATGAGTAATGTGAACATCTTCTATTCAGGGATTCTATCAAAGTTATGTCACATCTTCTTGCACAAGTAACATATTGTTAGTGCATACAGTAGAGGATAATAATAGTTTCATTGTATGATGAGTCTATGACCTGATAACACTTCTGTTAGCATGTTGCATACGTGATGGATATGTATGGTAGCAAATAAACGTTTGGACATTTGTGTTATACTCTTTTCTCTTCTGTTTTGTAGTCTAACTAGTCATAACTCGTGCCTGAAGCCACGATAAAATATAAAATTCGAGCGTGCAAAAAATCGATCTCACTATATTAAATTTTTTCAACATGTGTATACTATCGTATATAAATAATGTTTGAAATAAAAATTATATTAACTACAAATTAATCAAATATTAAATGTGATGTGATGTTTTTAAGGGAAAAATATATAAATGATTAAACATGTGATAGAAATGAGTGATGTTTTTAGGGAGAAAAATATGTAGAGGATAAAAATTCAAGTTGCTATGTGTTTTATTATATAGATATTTTTATATCCAGGGTGCTACTTGATTAACTTTATTAATGCTAATAAGGTGCACCTTTCCCCTTTTTCTTTTTTGAATTTAATATCACAAAGTTGTGATGCTTACTTTTTTAGGTGTTGCCTGTCTGTTTTGGCTGTAGGGTTGTGTCCCTCTGCATGTCTCCGGTAAATGACAGCTTCATGTCTGGTTCTCTTGACCACAGTGTTAGAATATGGGACCTTCGCGTAAATGCCTGCCAGGTTGGTTTAAGTTTTTAACGAATCAGATGTAAATTGCATTCTGAGAGTAATCTTGCAAAAGCTAAGTTCTTGTAATAGATAGAGTTCAACAATGATTTGTAACTTCCAAACTAGTGAATTTATTTTAACTTTTGAACCTGATAAGTTGATTTGGTTCAAAGCGGTGGGGGTTCACCTTGGAACTCGTGCCACTCTCTCTCTCTCTCTCTCACACACACACACACACACAAAAAGATTTTGAATTAGTTTGATACATATGAGCACTATATTGTGGAGAACTGATGATGGTCTTATTTGATAAGTTTCGTATTGCTAATGTGATTGCTTTTGCCTTCCAAAAGCACTTCACAATTGTGATTTGTGCTCACTGTTGTAGTTTTCAGGGAATTTTACGTCTACGAGGCAGGCCTACAGTTGCTTATGACCAACAGGGCCTCGTTTTTGTAGTGGCAATGGAAGGAGGTGCTATTAAATTGTTTGATTCACGATCATATGACAAGGTACTTTCCTATAAAGCATTCGCTTGCTTTTAACATAATTTTAACACGAGTTATGATTTTTACCTCCAATACGCAGGGACCCTTTGACACTTTTCTGGTTGGTGGAGATACAGCGGAGGTCTCTGATATTAAATTCAGCAATGATGGCAAATCAGTGCTTTTGACAACCACAAGCCACAATGTTTATGTTCTTGATGCATATGCTGGAGAGAAGGTTAGTTTTATTTTGGGCTGGATTTCCTCAAAATCTGTTTGCTGTGTCACCTTGGTGACTGCACTGCACTTAAGCCCCCCCCCCCCCCCTCTCACTATTGTGTGTTCCATATCAGTTAGATATTGGATCTAAAGTTTCTAGATATTAAACTTTCTCTGGTGCAGCGGTGTGGGTTCAGTTTGGATCCATCTCCAAATACAACAATGGAGGCAACATTTACACCAGATGGCCAGTATGTGTTATCAGGTATCCATCAAGTGAAAAGTGACTGTAGGTTATGACTCTACTACTTTTTGGGACATATGGTCTCTGATTTTATCTGGAATCTGGTTCAGTTTATTGCATAATTATTGAATTAGATGACTGAAACTTCCAACTTAGAACAGCTATCTTGTTCAGACTTACAGATCATTGGACACATGAATTATGCCATTTTGATCTGCAAATATGCAGATCCATGGGCCACGGCCATCAAACTCTTGTGCTTTTCACATTAGATTTGTTCAAGTTGGAACTGAAGAATGGTATTTTGCTAGCGTGAATGTTTAGTTTGTCGTAGTCGGAACTGATAATTAGTCCTTGTTTCTATAAAAGGTTCAGGAGATGGAACTTTGCATGCTTGGGGCGTCTACACAGCACATAAGGTACTTTCCAATCCTAATCATACTCCTCGTGGTACTGCTGGTGTAACCCTAAAAATGCATAACTGGTTAGTTATTCACATATCTCATGGACCTTTTGCACTTTAAACATTCTGATGTACTAAATGGAGAATTTAGCGTTGTATTATCCTCTGCCTAATAGTGAGAAAATATTCATTGCAACATCCTCTGCCTAATAGTGAGAAAATATTCATTGCCACGGATCCCATGTCATTGCTGTCACGTGGTGTCATTATCTAATTAGAACATCACAAGTAGACAAAGTGGACTCCACTATTTTTATAACTATTAGTAACCACCAAATCCAATCATCAACACAGAGAATTAGTGGGATTCACTTTGCTTACGTGTAGTCTTCTAATTAAATGGTGACACCACGTGACAATGATGATTTGATATCTCCTAAATAGCTTGACGACATAGGAATGAGAAATAAACCAAGAAAATGTTTAGACAAGACTAAGTGCTACAACACAGTAATGAGAAATAAACGCTGAAAATGTATGAACAAGACTTAGTGCTGTATTGAAATGTTTGGACAAGACTTGGTGCTGTATTGGGTCATATGAATATTATGAGTTGAGGGTGCTGATTAAAATATATTGTTGGTTGAGAGCTGAGTTAATTCCTACCATGACCGGGTGATTATTATTGTTCCACAGGTGGCGAGCTGGGACTCTTATATAGGCATTGTATCTTGCTTGAAATGGGCACCTCGGAGACTCATGTTTGCTGCTGCATCAACAGTTCTTACGTTTTGGATACCCAACGATTCAAACTCATCCACACTACCTGAACATATTTCTCAATGAATTCTTCTTCTGTCATGATTTGGGCTTGAACTCAATACACGGTTTTGCGTGCATACGACAGTCCACTACAAATTTTGATTATGTTGATGTTTGGGAAAATAATCCTAGAATTCTCAGACAGGTTTTTGTATAAGTATAAATTACTATAAACTCTTCGAATTCTTATCTTTTAGAAAATTTTTCATATCCACAATCCACTTTTTTTTTTTGTTTCTGACCTTGTTTCAATGATCAGAGTGTTTGAGTTAGTTTACGCATATTTCGACTAATTTTTTTTTCAAATCAGTTAAAGGTAGGTTATTCACGTTGGGATTGAGTGACAACAAACACCAAATTGATACGCTCCATTGCCCGTTATTCACGTTGGGATTGGGTGACAATAAACACCAAATTGATACGCTCCATTGCCCGATAAAACAAAACAAAATTCGGTTAACTACGACTAACCGAAACTTGTAGGTAAAATACCTCAAACTATGAACTAACAATCTAATATTATAGGAGCCATCTCGAACATAATTAGTTCCTCATCTTTTAGCTCAAGTCCTCCCACCTTCTTTTCCAACTTCCTGGCCCTTGTTCTGGATCGTCTGGTCCATTGGACCATGACCCGCCACCTCCTGCATTCGCCTTTTAGCGTGGTTCAACTGTTCCGGCATGGAGCCACCGGCCTGTCTGAAGTACTTCAACACCCAAGTGAGTGATGACAGTCCGGTCAGCCCAAGAGCTCCCGACGTGAGGAAGGCGATGACCACAAGGCTTAGGGTGATGGCTGCAGGGACAATAACTGGGCTGAAGATGACAAACAGTGGCGTGGTGACGGCTAGGAAAATCAGGGTACCCACAAGGGTAACGCCGGAGAGGCCTAGTAGGGTTCCACCTACCGGGAGGAGGGTGATGACAGCTAGGACCTTGGATGGTGATGGGCCCTTTTGAGGCCGAGTATACTGGCTTTGTGGGCGGATATGTATGTGGTGCGGTTGTGGGCGGTCCCGGTCAGCCATGGGAGATGATGGAGAGAGAGAGAGATGAGTGAGTGGGGGCGATGGTTAAGGGAGGTCTTAAAAAGATGGTGGGTGAGTGCAACACTGTGACACGTACTTGAGGCATGCAGTGAAAGGGCTTGCATGAGAAACAAGTTTCAAGTTGGCTGTTTGGCACAGGGCATCTTTGCAATTGCCACATTTCTCGTTTTTTGTGAGCTGTTGCCTGTAATTTTACTTTTTCACCGCAAACAAGTTGTCTTTTGATAGTGTTTTTAGGTTCATATCACTTTGCATAGCTTCACTTTTATGCAACAAACAATAACATTGTGCTTCACTTTTGGCCTGGGTTCGGTGTGACTTTCAAGAGAGAGGACTAAGTTCTGAGATCCACAATTAATTTAAAGATTATGGATAAATAAGGTAAATAAATTATGTTAATAAATTAAATATTGATAACATTGTGCTTCATAATATTCTAGGTAATGAAGCAAGACATTCCAGCAAAGCAGGGCTCGGCAAAAAAGCCCATGGACAAAGCCTATATAGGGTCATGGTCTTCGGTGTGATTACCCAGTGGACTGGCTTGACTTAGGGTGGTGGCTCAGGTGTCATGTTGCGGCACGAAAGGTTTACAGAGATGGGAAGTGGTTCTGATATATACCTTTGAATCTCTTTGACGTCCACTACCATTTGGTTGCCTGAAGCTGAATTGCAATGTCGCATATGTGGATCGGAGAAACAGAATAGAGGAGCTTATTGAGTGGTAGTTCGAAATCATGAAGGAAGCCTGATCTGATCCATGGGGAAGCAAGAACAATAATGATAGCTTAGCAGCATCTGCTTTGACCACAGAAGCTGCAGCTATCAGAAGAGCTTATAGATTGGCCATGCCCATTGAAGAGGGATTTATGGATGTTATAGTGGAATCTGACTCTTATTGATTATTTTATCACAAAGGGGCCTAAAGGTGATAGCAAGTGAGATTGAACCAATTCTGAGAGTCAAATTCCTATTGTTAAATTTGAATTTGTTAGGAGATTAGCTAATATAGCTGTGGCGACCAAGACTCGAGGTGGAACACTACTATCGCAGTGGCTGAAGAACATGCCTTTGCAACTAAGCACACTCATCTGTAAAGAAACTGGAGTGGGTATGGTATGCTAGTTGAGATGTTATGCCTGTAATTTTGGGAATCTCATGGATTTGGCTCTCCTCTAATTCTGAAATAATATAAGAATTCTTCAATTATTTTTGATTTGAAGAGCGAGGATCTCTCTCCATGTCATCGAATCTTATCTTACTTATGAAGCACTTAAAATTCAAAATGAATTATTTATGTTACCATAGGGGAATCCTCATCCTTCAAAAAGGATTGACGGATCTGTCAATTATTTTAGATAGAATTGGAGGAGAGCCTTACCCAATTCTCACACCCAGAATTTGGTGACCTTGACTAATCAACAGCATTTAAGAGAAGTAACTGATCATCCATAGAACCACAAGGATTGGAAAATGAAAGGTATAATAATAATGTCAAGCCATTGAGATGAATTACTAGAATGCATAAACACAGCCCATTGACAACAAGTCGCGAAAATTGCTCAAAACTAAATGGTAAAACAAAAAAGTCAATTCAATCTATGATTTTCATCATTGTGAGAATCGAGGAGAATTAAATATATTTATTTATTTTTAAGGTTAATTGTTTTTTTTACCCCTATGTGATTTCAAGTAGAAGCACTTTACCTACTTGACGTTTAAAAATATGCACATTACTCTCTTATAGTTATGTACCAAAGTAAAGTAATTGATGTCGTTAATGGAATTAAAAAATTATCATAATACCCAAGTTCTAAAATCAGACTTTTCGTCTGATTTACTCTTGATCATAAAATTAATGGAACATGTTAATAAACCAACACAATTTAATCAAACATATCGAGTCTCTATTTCCCTCAAGCGAGGTTTTGATCCAGACCCGAAAATCACTTATGTTTTTTTTACTTATTTTTTGATCCGGGACCGATCCCCTACCAATTTGTGTATTATACCATATATTATAAATAGTATTTTAGGCACTTAGACAATATTTTTTTAAAGGTAAACAAAATCCAATATATTTTGGGCATGTGGAGTACACTTTTTACTAACTTGGTACATAAGTACAAGAGGATAATTTGCATAATTTTAAACGTCAAGTAGATAAAATGCTTCAAACCAAAATGTGAAAAAACAATTAACCCTTAATGTTATCCTTATTTACTGATAATTTAATGATTTTGGGGGGGGGGAGCATGGTTGAATTCCTTGCAGTGGCCTCCCTTGGTGCAGTTAGCAAGGCACATTTCATTGCATTTAGCATCATCGGTCCCTGGAACACAATGCCAATGTGGTTGTCATAGCAGCATTTCACACTCTCTTCACCACTCGCTTCCTTCAAATCTGAATTTAAACAAATCAAAACAAAACAAAAAAAGATGCAAAATTTTAAGAACACAAATTTAGGCTTCAAGATTTATATGGTCTTTTTTTGGTTCAACAGTCAGATGTCGATAAATCTCCTCTCTGATCCGATCAAAGACAAACTATTCACGCCGATCCAATCACGACACAAAAAGATTTATATGGTGCAATGCATCTTGTAATATATACCAAAACAACATCATGGTAATCAAAAGAAGCACCCAACGATGATTTTTGCAGGTACAAACACTCAAACAAAGGGAAAAAGAGTGTTAGTTTACTATAAGAGATTGACTTCAATAATGAAAGAGGTGTGATACGTAATTAAGTTTATCCTATTTTTTGGGTCGACTCATAACAAACAATTTTGGAATTTATCCTTAAAAAAATACAACTTTTAGGGTCAAACTATACTTTTTTTGGGTGAAGTTACAATATTTTTGGGTATTTAGGTCAATCCAAATTTCTGACAATTTTAGGATCAATATTAAATGTTAGAATTAATCTTAGAATATTGACATCGATCCAAACACCCTAAAAAATTGTATATTGGTCCAAAAAAAAAATAACTTAATCCTAAAAGTAAATATTTTATGGTATGGTGTATCGATAAAATATTTTTTTCGACATTACTGGTTCGCAATCATTGTACTAATTCATGCAGTTCAACTTTTATGATTGAAATTACGGTATAAACTTTGAATATATACAATCACTAATAAAACCCACGTACCTGATTAAACAAACATAAGCCTAACTTTGAGAATTCTAGTAGTTAGTAACCCTAGAAGTCTATCCATCCGAATGACACTAAAGGGTTTCATCATGATCACAATAAGAACAATAAAACTAGAAACTTCGAGATATTAATTAACTAATAACAAGTCATCCTATATATTCAGCTACTTTAATGTGCTTCATCTTTTACTAGTTTGAACCGAGGCATCAATGAAAAAGAACAAACCTATGCATAGTAGGAGTACCATAATGAGGAATAAAGGCATTACACTCAGTTTTGTCATCTCTTTTCCTATGATAAACTAATGAGGATGTCTATGGGAATTGGATGATCCACGACAAATATGTAGTAGTTTTTATAGAAGGGATCAAGATTTACTTTTGGTAACTATATAATACATCTCATTATAACCTAAGTATATGGGAACATAATGCCAATATGTCATACTTAATTTGTATTGGGTTTCTGTAATTATGTTATTTTGCATATTTTTTTAAAATTTGGGAAAGCCACTACCACTGTGAGAGTAGTTGAAGTTCTTTTAAAATAGGAAAGAAAGTCAATTTTTTTTACCAGAAAAAGAAAATCAATTGACTTGATGAAATAGGATGGCTATTTACTCTATGGAATAAGAAATGTGACTCCAAATCTACCTAGATCCCACAACCAATTAAGAATGGTCAAAGGCGGTCCAAGACATTTTAGAGTCTAAAGTGAAAACAATAAATAAGATTTTTTTTAAATTTAAAATATAAAGTATTAGTTAAATTTTTATATTCAAGCTTTATTACCATATTTCAACTTGATGATGAGAGAGAGAGAGAGAGAGAGAGAGAGAGAGAGAGAGTGATTGAAAATTATGATGGTAAGTTTAAAATTGACTTATTTTAGGGGTTAAGCTTAAGACTTGTTTTTTTAATAATTTTAGTTTTACTGTTAGTTTTTAATTTTTTTTAAAAAAAATAAATTGTAGGACCTTTTAATTTTATGGGCTAAATAAATAGGCTCAATCTACTCAAATTAAAATATTATATTGGAACTTAAATTTAAGTTTTTTGTGGGACTTATTTATTATGAATTCTAATTTTATTGTTTGGGATATTACAACACACCTATAAATTATAAAATCTTCCTCAAAATGGGACCTAAAGTCTAAACTTCATTTACCAAGCCATTGAGATGAATTACTAGAATCCATAATCACAAACAACCCTGAGGTCGAGAGACTTTATAAATGAATTCCAGTGAAGCCTACCTCTTCAATTATGATAAGGACATAAAGATGAGAAAGGTTCCTCCATTGGTCAGAGTTGAGTATGGTATTGAATTTTTTTTTTTTTGCTATTATACTTTTATTTATTATTATTGTGGTTATTTTTATCATATTTGTGAATTATTTTCTCACTGTCGTGGTACCACAAAAAAATAGTGAAAATAGTTATTACAATAGCGATAAAAACACCTACAAATATGATAAAAATACTCATATATATGATAAATTTTTTCTATCAAAAAAAAAGTGATAAAAATAATTACCACAAATATAGTAAAAATACCCACAAAAGTGAAAAAAAAAATTGTACCGAAAAAAAAGTGATAAAAAAGTTATCACAAATATGATAAAAACACCTATAATAATGGTAAAAATATCAACACAATAACTATAAAAACGTCATTTGAAATAGTAAATTTTAAATGTATAATACCAAAAAAAATTTAGTAGTAGCTTGCATGAGAAACAAGTTTCTAGCAAAGCAGGGCTCCACAAAAAGCCCATGGACAAACCATAGGGTCATGGTCTTTAGTGTGATAGTCCAGTGCACTGGCTTGACTTAGGGCCGTGGCCCAGTGTCGCATGTTGCGGCACTAAAGGTTTGTGTGCATGGAACAATTTTATCAACACAATCACAACCCGACCTACTGGTTCTAAAATGACGATGGCTTATTTCGGCTCCCCACTCAAACAAAACCCTACTTCTTCCTATTAAGTTTCTCTGTCTCTGTCCGTCTCTCCGTCTGTGGTTGTGTGTGTCTCTCTTTCGCCGCCGTTGGTTCCATCCGTCTTTCTTCGTCAGGTTGCTTAGCTTCAACCCGAGCTAGAAGCCATGCCGAAGCATTACAGGCCTCCCGTAAGTTGAAACCCAACCGGCAACCACCAAATACGTCATATGTATATATGTAAATGTGTATGCACACACACCTGTGACTGCTTCTCATGAATTTGTTCGGTTGGTTTTGAACTTTCCAGGGGAAGAAAAAGGAAGGAAACGCTGCAAGATACATCACTAGGTCACAAGCTGTTAAATCTCTTCAAGTCAGTCTATCACTCTTCAGGTCTCTCTCTCTGTCTCTCTTTTAAATTCATCGTCGCTGCTTTCTTCTGAGATTAGTTCTATTTAACTGATGAGAATCTTGCTGAAAAGAACCTAATGATAAAAAGTGAGATCATTGTTTTACTAGTTTTCAATTCTTGAAATTTCAGTGAGAAATCAACTCAGATCAATGTTGATTTTATCGAACCAGATGATGAGTTGAGCTCATCCACGTGAGAGAAATAGAAAGCAGGAAATCAACTTTGGATTTATCCTTATATTGTGCTTTGCGCAGCTGATATATGCATCAACGTTGATGTCATCTTTTGTTTTTGACGCGTAGTATGTTATCCAGGTCAAACTACAAGAACTATTTGATAAAGATTAAAAGCTGAAGTGTTTATCTTTGTACATGCATTTGTTCTAGGAATTCTAGCAACTAGAATTTGAAGGGGATTTTGATATTGTATCTGTGTGTCTAGATGCAAGCAAAATTTGTGCGCATCCGAGTATATTTACCCTTTAACTTCATTGAAGCTTAGGGTGTGTTTGGTTGGGTGGATGGAAAAATGGATGGATGGAAAGGGGGAGGAATACATTTTCTATCTTTTTTCTCTCATTTTTGTTTGGTAAGAGGGATGAAACTAGGAATTATTGATTTTTTTTTTTGTGTTTGGTAGGATGGAAAAGTGAAAGGATGAAAAAATTATAAATGCATAATTTACTATTATATCTATATATGAAATTAATGTATATATAATATGCAATAGCCAAATATATAGGATTGAGATAGACAAATTCATATAATTTTCCTCCCAATTTGGAGGGATTGATTTTGGTGAATTGGAAAGAAAGGTAATTCATCAACTTTTCAATCATTCCTATTTTCTTTCCTTGCCAAACGTGATGTTTTATCTATTTCTCCAACTTTTTATCTTTATATTTTTTCATCATATCAAACAAATTATTAGAGTTTGATTTGTTTGAAAAATATAAAAAAAGAAAAGTAATTCAGATGATCAACTAAACTAATCCCTGTTTGATTTAAAACTTACAGGAAATTATGCATTCTCAAAGGTATCTTTCCCCGAGAACCAAAGAAGAAGGTGAAAGGAAATCACCACACCTACTATCACCTCAAAGATATTATGTTCCTTAAACACGAACCATTAGTTGAGAAGTTTAGAGAAATGCGGGCATATGAGAAGAAGGTAAAGAAAGCTATGTCAAAGAAGAACAGGGATCTTGCTGAACGCTTACTGACTCGCAAACCTACTTACACCCTTGATATGCTTATTCGTGAAAGGTTGGTATGCTGTTTCCCTTGTGATAAGTCAAATTTGCTATCATCGGTATTCATTATTTCACTATTGTCATTCTTCTCTGCTTGTAGGTACCCTACGTTCATTGATGCACTAAGGGATTTGGATGACTGTCTCAGCATGGTTCACCTTTTTGCTGCATTGCCTGCAGTAGAGAGGGAGAAGATTGAAGTGAAGCGCGTCCATAATTGTCGAAGGTTGACATTTCAGTTTTCCTATTCTATCTTTTTCTTCTAGGCTGGTTCCATTTACTTTAAATAATTTGTTGTGATGTGAAGTTTATACTGTCTGATTATTTCCTGCTTTATGGATTGATGCGATGTGTGTTCATCTGCCATTTCCTCACAAATTTATTGAAGTTCTAAAATTTATTTTCTAGGTTAAGTCATGAATGGCAAGCCTATATTTCTCGCACTCATAAGTTACGGAAAACTTTCATATCTGTGAAAGGAATTTATTACCAGGTATTGTGGCATACAGTGGGTACTTTTTTTTGTAAACTGTAGGAAAATGTCCCCCCCCCCCCACAAAAAAAAAACGAAAAAAAGAAAAACAGTTTAGTTTGACTGTGCTATCCACCTGTACAGGCAGAGGTTGAGGGGCAAAAGATCACTTGGTTAACTCCTCATGCATTGCAGCAAGTATTGCCTGTAGATGTCGACTTCAAAGTCATGTTAACTTTCTTGGAATTTTATGAGGTCAATTTTCCTTCATGGCTGGTTGTTTTGTAATTCTCTTGTCTTCCCATATTTGTTTCTTTTGTATTTGTTTACTACTTTCTTTTTGATTGCAGACTCTCCTTGCTTTCATCAATTTTAGAATTTATCATTCAATAAATGTGAAATATCCACCCATTCTTGATCCTCGGCTGGAAGCTTTAGCAGCAGGTATGGCGTTACTTTGAAATTTCTGTAATTTGAACTCAGTATTTTTTGCAAGTCCAATATCTTCACATTCTTCGATCATTACCTTCATAACTTATAGATTATTTCATTCTTCTGGCGCTAGTAGATGGGACTAAAGCTTTGTTAAGTAAAGTGATCGTAAAAAGGGGCTTTGTTGAGTAAACCTCGAGTGGTGTATCTTCTTTTTCTATATGCTCTATTTCACTATATGTTACCCTTTTGGAGGTGTGCAGATCTTTATGCATTGTCAAGATACTTTGATGCCAATACTAAAGCCCTCACGGTGGAATCACAAGCTGTTAGTTCATATGGATCATATGAGCAAGTTGAGGACAAGCCAGCAGGTGCAAAGCTTGATGAGTCTGAACTTAGGCTGGCCCAACTTCAGCACCAACTTCCTTCAAATGAACCTGGTGCTTTGATGCACCTTGTTGAAGATGCTGCCGGCAAGGATGAAGATGACGAAGAAGCGAAGGAATGTAAAAGTCTCTTCAAAAATAAGAAATTCTTCTTGAGTCGTGAGGTGAGATTTGTTGTATGTCATTGAAACTTCCTATCAACAAAAAATTGTATGTCATTTACACAGTAGCATTTCATTAGGCTGTTTCTTCACCAATTGATAGGATTGAATTTCTTCGTGTTTTGCTTTCTTCTTCTAGGTCTTTCACTTTTGTGCCATGTTGTAAGATTTGTTTCTTTTATTGCTTGATTTCTCTCGAGACGTTGTTGCTTGTTATAACGGTAATTTGGCTTAGAATTAGTTTGTCAATACATACACATGTCCCCCTTATAATTTATCTTGTCTTTTATGCTGTGTAAGGCTGTGAGCTGCGCTCACTCCTAATGTGATTTATGTTGCAATGCTTCCCCTTGTCTCTTTCTTACATCGAGTACATCCTTGTTTTCCCTATGTTCAGGTTCCCAGAGAGTCATTGCTTTTTGTCATTCCTGCTTTTGGCGGTGTGGTTTCTTGGGAGGGAGAAGGAGCTCCGTTCGGAGAATCTGACCAGAGCATTACTTATCAGGTCTTCTATCATGAACACACTTAAGGGAATGCATGTATTCACAGAAATGTATATAATAATATTAGCTGTCACACTGTTGTGCGTTACTATCATGTATTTTGAATGAAGACCTTATAGTCTGATTTTCCAAGTATGCTATTTGTTCGTAAATATGTTGCCTATTGGACTGATAAAAGCTGAGCCACCGAACATGGAATTAGTGAATTCAAATATTTGCTACTTATCATATGTGCTAAACCCTCTTGATTTCCTGTGATGAGTATCATTTTTAGCAAGGAAAAACCCACAATTCAATCTGGTGCTTTAGCATACTGGGCTGAACATTGAAATCAATATTTTTATACAAATTGCTATTTGGGAGGCTGAACTTACTCTTGTTCCTTGAAGGAACTTGATTAGTTGAAGTTCCCAATTTCAAAAATTATATTTCAGCTGCTATTTTGTTTTCTCTTTGTCAATCTTGACTATTTAAAGAAGATGCTATGTAGCATTTTTTTTTTTAAGTTAACGTTCTAGTATGTAATCAAACCAATCAATTTTGTGTTCAAAACATTTCACTCATGCAGCTGAAGCATTAAGCTTCCTTCCTCCCTTTGTTATTCTTATGCTCTCACTTAAAACCCTCTTCTTCTTCTTCTTCTTCTTCTTAGTCTATTCTTCATCGCTCTCATTTAATTTTAGTCTAGAATATGCAATCCCTTGTTTATGTCTTCTTCGTTGATGATATTTTTCATCTTTTATGTTTAAAAGATATACAAGTGTGGCCATTGAGCAGTGGCTCAATTGTAAAGGCATTGGGAGAGGTCTTAGGTTGGAATATTACCTAGATAAAGGGTAAAAAAGCTTGTCTTAATGGTCCACTACATATCTGACGTGTCTAAGCTTATGTGGTGTGATGTCTCTACGAGATGATTGATCCAGAAGGATTTTATACTGAAGTTTTGATGCAGGTTTTTTGCTTTTATAAATGGTAAGGCATATATTGAGTTCATGGGTATTTACGACCATCATTTATGCAGATTGTTGACAGGACAATGCAGGGCCACAGGTTTCTTTCCAGAGAATATGTTCAGCCTCAGTGGGTCTTTGATTGCATAAATGCACGTGTGATATTGCCGACTGAGGAGTATATGGTAGGCAGGTAACGATTCATCATCTGATTCAACTCTTTGCCTGTTGTAACTTGTAAGTGTCCGTGGATTTTTTGCACTTGGCTTACCTGCCTGGCCTTTACTACAACATAATGTTATGTAACAGTTTTGTTTGGCTAATAAATGGTTTAAGCGTATGACATAATTTTCATGAGGTACTTCAAGTAATTTCTGATTTGTTGGATCTTCTTTGGTACTGGCAAAGTGCCATTTTTGAAGGCTGTATTTAAAATTGTTCTGCTGCTTTTTTAATTTCATCGGCTCACTTTGTCAAATACCTAAAATTTGTTTTGAACAGGGTTCCTCCACCACATTTATCCCCATTCGTCGACAATGAAGTTGAGGGATATGTTCCTGAGTATGCAGAGACAATCAAACGGCTGCAGGCTGCTGCAAGAAAAGAAATCCTTCCAATACTGGGTGTGGGAAAAGAAGATTTGGATGATCCACAAAATTTATTGGTCGAAGGTATCATTGACCGGGCTGAAGCTATTGAAGCTGCTGAGAAAAAGCGGAAGGTATGGTCTCCTATTGAATGACATTTCATTGGAATATGGATGGTAATGGCAAAACAAAGCTGGGTTGTGCAACCCTGCCAGTGCATTGGCACAAAAACTAACTATTAGTCATCGTTGGAATGGTTGGGGGGATATTTATATGGATTCATTAAAAATAGGATTAAGACCTGAAGGAAAAATCTGATATTCTAATCTATTTATATAAGAAGATAATGATGATGAACACTTTCAATAATTTCCGGAGCATCTAATACTTAGTTATAGTCTCCTATTGAATGACCTTTCATTGGAATATGGATGGTAATGGCTGGGTTGTGCAACCCTGCCAGTGCATTGGCACAAAAACTAAGTATTAGTCATCGTCTAATATATTAAGCAAGATAAATACTGTGAATGAATTGTTTCTTGATTCAAAACAAATATTCTAAGAAGCATGGACATGGACACGACACGATACGGACACGCCGATACGACATTTCTGAAAAAAAGTAGGACACAGACACGTTGGGGACAGGCTACATAAAAATTATATTTATATATAATATTATATAATTTATTATAAATATAGTGATAATGATATACAATTCATAAAAGATTCAATATTTTATAATAAGTAAATTTAATGTCTAGTACTCTGTGTGAAATTTTAGACTAAAGTATCCTCATAATAGTCAATAATTATCAATTTTTTTTGTAGACAATGTGTGCCTAATATATAATTTAAATGATTACTCTCATTTTCTCAGTTTCTCATTTTTTTAAACTTTATGCATCTTTTGTTTTTATTATTATATTTGGAGTACAACTTTAACATGTCTAGTGTTAGTAATTATATATTCTCAAATTATATTTGGAGTACAATTTTTAAGTTTTGTTAGTTACATTTCAACACATCTATTATTTAATAGTAGATACATTCTAAAGAAGTGTCGGACACGTTACCAAAGAAGTTTCCGACACGTGTCTGAAATTAAAAATTTATCGTTTAATTATGGACACTAAAAAAAGAGTATCAGACACGTGTCCAAGAGTCGAAGAGTGTCGATGTCCCCTGCTCGAGAATATCCGTGCTTCATAGCAAATATTTAATGAGAAATCCACTATTAAGTGCACTTAAGGTGACCTATTAGCTTAGGTGGTTAGAGCGTTGTGCTAATAACACGAAGGTCGCAGGTTTGAGACCTGCATGGGCCAAGCACTTCTATTATTACCTCCCCCCCCCCCAAAATAAAATAAAATAAAATAAATAAAGGTGCATTTTCTCTGTATCACTATTAGAAATATATTCTTGTGTTATGTTACACAGCAGTATGCTTCGTGTTTTGATTGGAAGTTCTAGATTCTCCCAATGATGGATGTGGTATTGACTGAAACAAAACAAACACCATCTTATTACAAAGTGGTATGTTTCTTGTTTTGATTGGAACTATTAGATTTCCCAATTATGGATGTGGTATTGATTGACAGAAAACAAACATCACACCTTCATGCACCACTTTTTGTTTTCTTCTTCTTTTTTTTTTTTTTCCGACTGAGGTGGGGGAGGGTGACTAGTCTGATTGTGAACATAATTCTTGAGAAGTTGACAACAATTTTTTTTTGATATTTTCATTGAAATGCTGGGGTGTGCTGCTGCTCATTTTTAAGTGAAATGGTTAATCTGTTATTTTGGAATATGTGTATATTCTTTTTTTGTGTTATTTTTTTCGACTCCATCTTTTTTCTTAGATGCTTGCTGTTATGCCTTATTCTATATCCTTCGCTGTATTCACGCCAAAAGAATGCATTTTGCTTTTGTTAGGTCTGTCACAGAATATATGAGGTTGTTTTCTCTTTCAAGTCAATCACTATGCACCTGATTAGTTTAGCTGTCAAATATTGGGATGGATGCAGATGTCAATTCTACAGAAACAATATCATGATGAATTAAAAATAGAACTTCAAGGCGTCCAGTATTCCTCCGTCTCAAATGCCACTAAGCAGAATTCTGTTGAGGACATGGAGGATGGAGGCGAATCTCTTCCTGACTTCCAACAAATTGCTGAGGATGCTGCCAACATTTCCAAGGTGGTGATGCCACGTAAAAAGAGGAGGCTTTATGAAGCAATGCAGGTAATTTTGTTTGACACTACTATGTTGCGTTTATTGTTCAATCTAGGTATGCAATAAATACTCGTTATTTTTGAGTCATTATGATTGCCATATATAAACTTGTAGTCAATCATCAAACTGATGTATTCGGTCTGCTTTTTTAATTCTGTAACTTGGTTGGGCACTAACTACGATGCTCAATTTTCCGAAGCCAATCTTGATTTTCATTTTTTTGTGTGTGGCTTGTAAAATATTATTCTTTCATTCAGATTGGCAAAGAGCGGAAGCGGGCTGATATTGGTCTTCTAAAGGAAAGAAAGAGAAAAATTGATGAAGCCAAGAAATCAGAGTAAATTTGAAGCCAGTCAGATATATGTGTAACCTGAAGTTTATTGGCAGTGTATCAATTCTTGTAATTTCTGGTTTTTAAGCTTTATTTTTGTTTGCCTTTTATTATTCTAGTTTCTGACTTGTATGCTATGCTCTGCCAATTAGGTTGTGATTGGCTAAAATTTTGCTATGATTTGTTTGAGTTTTGCTCTATTTCATATATAAAGCCTTGCTAATCTCTGCTCGCTTCAATTCAACAAGTTATGATTATGATTTGTTTACTTTCACTTGGATTTTCCAGCACTTTTAGGCAGCATGATGGGGAAGCTTTTTAGTGTATTTGAACATATAAAGCTATTTTGTCTCTCTCCTCTTTTACTTGGTACTATCTTACCAATGCCATTTTGCAGGGTATACTTAGAGATTGTAGTTCTGTGCTTCCTTGCGGAAACCTGTACATGTTATACTTATAGCTTATTTATGTAGAGAAAGAAAATGAGAATCGATTATCGATATGGTGCCTATAATATATGCCAGTGTGAAAGCGGTAGCAGATTGATTGGAAAAAATTTCTATGTTGTGGAATTGATGATGGCTCTTGAATAGTTGAGGAAAACAAGGCAATTAAAAGGAGTTATAGAGGTGTTAATGGGTTGGGATAACTAGCCGGGACTATGCAAGAAAACTCTGACCTCCGCATCCTTGACTTTGCCGATTGTCCCTTCAATTGTTGAGTTTATCAACTTAATGTCTCTAAGCTATGATTATTGGTTTGCATATGGTTGTTGTATCAAAACGACACTGTTTTGATTAACCACACTTTTACAGTAGACTGAAGTGAAATTGATACCGTAGTTCAAGAATACAAAGATGTAATTTGCCCGGGCACCAGATAAGCGAAAAAACAAACAAACACGTGGAAGAACATTCAAACGTAATTTGTTATGGAAGAACTGTAACCAGTCAGGTCATCATAGTACTTGGACCGCAACATTACACCTCCAAACTTGTTGGTGTTCTTAATTATCGGTTACACCTGCGATATCAGGACATCTTCAGGGATGTATCCGCTCCTCACCCCGCTCGGTGTGGCTGGGAGACCCAGAAATATTTGTGTGGCGGTGATATTGTTAGTCCATTGATCCCAGATTATTTTCAACTAAGAAGCATTGCCATTGTATTCACAGTAATTGTTGTAGAATTGTATCCATATGTAGTCGAAGAGTCCACTTGCTCAGGCCTTTCCCATGTAGACATCAGGGAGCAGACACTACGGTTCTGCCGTTAAATAAACCTTCGTTTTTGACTTGTAGTCCATCAGATAGCTGCAACGAATAAAAGAAAAGGCAAAGAAACTTGTCACATAAAACCAAGGATCGAAAGTTCGTTTCCAACTGATTGAAACGGCCAATTTTTTTTTTTTATTTCAATAAGGGTGAAACAAATCAGTAATTTGTCAACCCATAAGAACACATGTAGTACCTTGCTAATTCATCCCAGTGCTGTGGTTCCTCCTTCAATATCAAAATCTATGTCATCCAACACAGCATCACCAAAAGGCCTTGAATGGGATGAGCCACCCAAGTAGCTATCCCAAAGTTACTGAGCTACATGCTTCGCGTCCTCTGAGGACGCGAGGAAGTAGCCACCATCTCCACCATCAATCGACAACAAAACCTTGACACCCTAGCTTTGACACGATCGGATGTCATTGGCTAGACAGGTGCAACCATTGGTGGAGGGGTCGCATTGGTCATCAAGGTCCAGTACAGGAGTTTGATTGTTGCCAAATACGCAGAGGAATGCTATGTTAACATATGTAAATCTTCCGGTGGCGCAGGTCTCAGCAAGGGTTCCCTCCTTTGCGTTTTGGCCCCAGTAGATGGAAATGTTGCCAGAATAAGTTTGGTTGGTCATAATGGCCAAGATGAAGAATAAAAGGAGTAGCTTGGCAACCATTTTTCCTTCTTGGGACTAGAGATCAATGAACTTTTGGGTGTCTGTTCCTGTGTAAGAAGCCAATACTTATAAACCTAGGATAGTTCAACAGTCTCAAGTTTAATCCAGTTCAAGTCACGGTGACCAACCACTGAGTTCGTGAATAGTCTACACAATTTTAGACACTGTAGTAAAAAAAAAAACCAATATTTATTGTGTTTTGATAGGATTTTTATTTTTATTTTTATTTTTAAATTTTGCAAGTTAAATTTATATTTTTATTGCGACAAGAGCGAGAATTCGAACTAGAAATTTATTTGTAGTCATGCATAATTAAGTATGTGTTGTGTTGGTTTCGTGTCATATGTTATTAAGTAGATTTGACAAATCATATCAATTATGGTCAATCCCAAAGAGATAAGCAACCCGATGCAAATGGACAATGCATCGGGACAGTGCATGAACTACCACAAGTCTGGCATCCTTTGTTCAACAAATACAACGACGGATCAAAGAGCCCACCTCTGTCATCTATTAGGAATGCAATCAATATCCCTTGAGTCCAAATATTTGGGGCTCCCTGTCGTCTGGGGTGGATCTAAGACAGAGGTTTTTGGGTTCTTGTTAGAACGTGTTCTCAAAAAGTTGCAGGGTTGGAAAGGTTTATTGCTCACACAAGGCGGGAAAGAAATTCTAATAAAGGTTATGGTTCAAGCCATTCCATCCTATGCTATGTCGGTTATATTATTTCCAAAGTGTTTTTATGATAAGCTGGATAAGTATGTTAGGAATTTTTGGTGGGGGAATGGTGGTGTGCAGCGTGGAATTCATTGGAAAAAATGGGACAAGATGGTGGACTCAAAGGCGAGAGGGGGTATGGGCTTTAAGGATTTTCATTGCTTCAATCAAGCACTTTTGGCGAAACAGGGGTGGCGAATTCTTCATCATCCCGATTCCTTTTGGGTAAAATTCATTAAATTCGTCTACTTTCCTGATTGTGACTTTATGACGGCGACGAAGGTAGCCAGACCCTCTTGGTTTTGGAGCAGTTTACTGCAAGGAAGAGTGCTGCCGGAGAATGGGTTGTCATGGCAAGTATTGGATGGTACAATGATCAATATTTGGGATAATAAATGGCTTCCTCAACTTCCACAGTCAGTTATTTCCACTGTTAGGCCTCACCCATGTGAGATTGAGCAGGTAAGTCAACTTATATCTTCTCCCTTTAAGGTCTGGAACACTGATTTGTTACACTCTCTGTTCAATGATGTTGATTACAAGGCCATTCTGGCCATCCCCATTTCGAAGTTTAGTGGCTGCGATAGGAGAATTTGGCACCATAGTTTGACTGGAGTGTATTCTGTTAAGTCCGATTACTCCTTGGCAGCCACCCTCCATTCCTCTTGTACTTTGGCTGCTTGTTCCTCTTTCTCTCCTCACCCGAAGCTTTGACATGTTTTATGGCATGTGGAGGCACTCCCGAAAGTTAGACATTTCTGGTGGAAGGTATACAATAACGCGTTGGCTACTCGGGAAAGCCTTTTCAAAAGGAGATGTGTTGCCTCTCCTTGGTGCCCAATTTGCACTGATAAGGTGGAGTCTATTGAACATCTATTGTTTGGCTGCGAATGGACACGAAGGGTTTGGTTTGGTTCGGAGCTTGGTTTCCGATTCGCAGAGGGACTGAATGTGCTAACGGTTAATTGGTTTTCATCACTGCTGGAAGCCATTAATGATACTGTCAGGTCCTGTATGATTATGGGCAAAGTTGCGACAATTGCGTGGTCTATTTGGAAGGGCCGAAACCTTCTAGTGTTTAACCGCGAGGAACCTAATGCCCTTGCCGCTGTTTTCCAAGCCAAGCTGTCATGGAGTGACATGGTTTCGGCGCATAAAGGGTCTCACATGTGCCAGCCGTCTGCTTTCAGGTTTGTCCCTCTTTTGTCTCAGCGGCCCCCTGATCCAACAATTAGCTGCGATGGGGCGTTCAAAGAGGAGAGTGCTGCTATAGGAATTATCTTGAGAGATACATCTGACTGTTTCTTGGACGGAATTGGGAAGCGTATCCCGGCTGTCTCGAGTATTTTTGCGGAGGCAGCAGCTGTAAGGGATGCCTGTTCACTTGTTTGTGCTTTAAAACTTCGGTCTTGTACTATTAAGAGTGATAATCAGAAGGTTATCAAGCTCAGCTCAACCGAGGGTGTTCCGCCTTGGGAGATTCGTGTTTTTGTGGAAGATATCCGATCTTATGCAACACACCTTAATCTTAGCTTTTTACACAAGCTCAGGGCCCTTAATAGGGCAGCTCATTGGGTGGCCGCTACTGCACTATCCTCTTCTCTTGCTGTGAATTGGACTAGCTCTTCCCCGTTAGAGTTTAAGGCTTTTTTTGCGTCAGATTGTAACCATGATTTTCCTACATGAATGCATCTACTATATTTCTGGTCAAAAAACAATGCCTTGTCCCTTGATCAATTGGGTAAGCTAAACCATGAAGCATTTCAGCAAGCCTTTTTTAGATGTGTGCTTTAGTAGCTTTTGGTACTTTCCCTAGTTTTGAGGTTTTTGTTTTTGTATTTGGTCATTTGGTGCACTCACATTAGATGCCTAGCTTCTGCATTTTGTCAAACAATGTATAGGAATAAGCACTCCATTCCTAACAATAATATAGTTGTTTATTTAGTAGAAATTTAGGTTCCCAAAAAAATAAATAGAGATGAATAGAGAGAGATAGAGACAAATCTATCATATATGTTCCACATAATATACAAATCCCAAGAAAAATAAGATAAAATAAAAATTAAAAGAAAACATGAGAGTTCATATTTATTCGAAGTGGATTGGATCAGATCTACAACAACTAGAAGAATAGAGAGAGGAGTTGTCAAGATATCGCCAGTGATCGCCTAACTCTCCGGCATCATACTCGTCGATGGTCACCAAAATGGAAGAAAGGCTGTTGAGAGATTCACGAGATGAGATGAGTTATCCAAGAGAAAAAAAAATGAAAGTTGGGCAGAAGTCATTTTGAACAAGTAAAAGTCTTATTTTTTAACTTTTACTTTTGGACTTATTTAAGTGGTAAAATAATTTTTATTTTTTTTAAAAGTACATCTAATAAGTTATTCCAAACATTTTTTTTAATGAAAACACTTATTATAAGTTAAAAATCTCAATAAACACTTTTTTTTAAGTGACCCCAAACACACATTTTAAAAATATCCTCAAGCAAGATCCTAAGTACCAATTTTTTACTCCATTAGTTTTTTAAAAAATATCCTGCCTCATCGATTTTTCAGCATTAATTTTCCAAAAACCTACACCATAAAATTAAAACAAAAAGGGAAATAAAAAAAAAGTTCTTTGAAAATGTATTGATCTCCTTGATGCTAAACACTAAAGCTAAATTAACGTAAAAATAGTATAAAATTATAAGGATGTGTACTTAGCCTATACTCAGATTGAGCAATTAAATCGATTTAATAAATGAGTCGATACGAATCTAACTAAACATAACAAGAACTCAACTAAGATGATAGAAAACTAACTATATTTACGTATTAATATATATAGTGTGTGAATTGAATAAATTTTAATACAAAACAACGTAGTTTAGGGTGTTAATCGAGACGAGCTACTCAGGCTCTGTTTCGGCTTGGCTCGAGCTCGACTCGTGTTCTAAACGAGCTGAGCTTGAACAATTTTTTAGGTTCGTTTAGAAAAATGAGCCTAAAAAGCTCGATTTAAGCTCGTAAAATTTGGTTCGTTCATATGTAAAATAATCAAGCTTCTCAAGTTCGGGCTCGACTCAAGTTTTAAACAAGTCGAGTTTGAACAATTTTTTTAGTTTGTGTAAAAAAACAAGTTCTACATACTCGAATTCAAGCTCACAAAAATTGGTTCAATTAACGCACCTAAACCTAACGTAGTTATGACAAAATGGAGTGGCCCAAGGAGTTGCAAATTCATAACATCTTTGGATTGGATCTTCCTCAGCCAAAATGGGCCAAGGCCCAACATCACTTTTCAGAATATTCTCAGCCGCCAAACGGGGTGCTACGATCCATTGAACCAGCATACCCACATCTATCTTCACTGTCAAAGATTCTCTGACTAGGTTAAAACGACGCAGTATCGTTGAATTTGGAAATCATAATGTGGGATAAGGGTAATATTGGAAACATAAGCAAATAATGCGCGGGAAAGAGAGCCGTTGTAACCAAACTCCAAACAGTTGGCGCCAAAAATCTCAGAATTATTCGGGCTTCGGCTGCCCGATATTCGACGGGCAGCTCTCTCTCTCTCCCTCTCTCCAAATCTTTTCTCATTCGCCATCATTAGTCTCATCGTATACCATACTTCCTAAGCGATTAGTACTAATAAAAACGTTTTCAAATAGGTCAAGTGGGTTGTTTCCCTGGACTTTCACTCTCTTCCACCCAAATATAATCTCTCTTTTTCTCTCCCTTTATCACTACTCTTCTCATTTTGCCGCCACACTTTTCTTCATTCAAAGTCTTCAACCTCTTTTCTCACTCCATTCTCTCCCCCTCTCTCCTTTTTTCTCTTTAGAGTCTTCCCAGAATAGTAACAAAGACGCTTTAGATTTATTCCTCTTATCTCTCTCAAAGTCTAGTTTTCTTGTTTTACAGAGCTTTTTTTTTTGAAGCAAAGCCCATCTTTTTTGTCACAATCTTTTGCTATTCCTGTTTTCCTCCTCTTTCAGTTGATTATCAGCCTAAAATAGTGTTTTATTGGAAGTACTGTTATTGGGTTCTTTTGATCTCAGTCCAAAAGTTTCTATTTTGTTTCCTTTATGGGGTCTTCAAAAAAGCATCAAGTGGAAGGAGGGTTAGAATCAGAAGGCAAGAAATGGGTCATTGCTGGAATAGCGTTATGTGCTCCATTAAGATCGATATCCACAAAGCCGAAGGAGTCTGAGGAGGAGGAGGAGGCGTTTTCGACAACACCGACGGCGAAAGAAGCACAAATACCGCAGGGGTTACCGTGCCCGCCGGCCCCGAGGAAGCGCCGGCCTACATCAACATGCCATTACAATTTTTCAAGGGTGTATTTTACTCCTCCAGACTTGGAGTCAATATTTATTGAGAGAGCGAATTGAGTTAAAATCAGGGCTCATGACTCACTACTTTAGGTCTTGTTCTGTTTTTTTTTTTTTCTGTTTTTTTGTTTTTTGCGTTTCAGTTCTTAGTTGTTTAGTTAGAGGATATTAGAAATGTAGATATTATGGTATTAATGAAATGGGTTGTCTACTTTGGTTCTAAATTAGCTGAAGGAGAAGTTGTTTCTGAATTTTCTCCCAAGTTTCTTTCTTTTGATGTGCTTTGGAATGGTACTTTTCTGTATGTTTTGCAATGTTTCTTCTTCTTGTTTGTTAGAATGGATGGATATGTTTTACTTTTGGTGCTTCATGTCTCATTGAACCTTGGGATATAGATTATAGAGGCTTGTATATGGTTATCATCCCATAAGGTTTTCCCCTCTCTCTCTATTATTGGGTGTCACGTGGTGTAACTGTCCAATCATATAATGAAAGAGTGGTTATTTGAAGGAGTGACAATATTAACGTAGTATAATCGTTACGCCCAATATTTATTCTCTTGGTCCACCCCCCAAAAAAAAAAAATCTTTCACCAAGTTTCTGTGCTCATTTACTGTATTTCCACTTCAACTATTCATTCCTCTCTCTTTCTCTGGCACAAATTTCTGGTGAAATATGTAGAGATTTCCTTCTATTTGCTTTTTCATCAATTTCTTTGCTCATCAAACCTATTTTACATTCTTCATCGATCTAATCATTTGCAGAGTTGCTCCCTCGACCACCTCTATTTCTATTCTGCATTCTTTTCTATGTTTTAGCTGCTGTATTAATGCTTCAGGATGTGATTAACCATTACAAATCTCTGATCATGACCTTCCTTGGCCCCCCAAGTACTGTCCCAAGGCTCAGCCGTGCCCTCTTTAGTCTTCCTATGTCCCACACTGTTGTGTCCCACCTCTCCTGGAACTCTATTGGCAAAACCTCAAGTTCATCCTCATGCTTCTATGATTATTAAAGGACAAACAAATGCATCTAGGAGTATGATAGATTAGAATCCTATGTGGGGTTTAAGAGTTGTTTGGGTCCATCCAAATTAAATGTTTTTCAGTACACTTGATGACAGAGACACTAGGCAAGTTGGTGTTTTGGATAATACCAAGGCACCTTTATCATTTAGCAAGCATTCATTTTATTATAGTGAGAAGAATTGGTTGATGGAGCGATGTTAAATGTTTATCGATTCAACTATAATTAAATATTTGAGTTTGAAAAATAGTCATTTCAAAATGTGTGAGAAGTCATTTGCTATTTTCCTCTCCTAAACTCATTATGGACTATGATCTTATGCACATATATAACAATATCTAATTATAGTGACATAGATAACATATTTTGTGCATGACCAAGCAGGTGATGTGTTTAAAAAAGTGAGAAGAGGAAATTCACATAATATGAGGTTCCTTAAGCCTTATAAAGGCGAGTTGTAAACTTAAATATTTTAAATTCAAATCTTAGCAACTCCTTAAAATTATATCATGAGGATAAATCTCTCATGAATATCCTTGTCTTGGCGTAAATGACTTATTTTGGACTGAATCAGAAAAATAATTAGTTAAAATACACGTACGTAAACTGACGCAAAAATTGAAAAAAAAAAAAAAAAACCCTTGAATGGTTCAGGACTGTTTAAAAAGCAAATTGTAAATTGTAACAGCGACAAAAGTTTAGGTCTTACTTTGTCAGATAGCAGTCAATTGTGGATGGGCTTACTAAACTCTGTTAAATTTAATTTAAAGGTTTAGGTGTGTTCACGTATGACGTAGGTTGTCTCCATTGGATTCTTTTAATAGACCTTTTGGATAAGTCCCAGTTTTATTCTTACTGCTACTGGGGGGAGCAACAGATGCTGCCAAAAGAATTTATTTTGCTCACTAATCTCATTTTTCTTTTCAAAATTGTTTAAACTTGACTGTGCAATACTTTCATACTTATCTTCCCCAATAATGGACCTACATAGTTATCTGTGTTCTGTGAAGTATTTTATAATGAAACACACTTGAGGTGTGTTCCTTTTAGGTATTAGGAAAGAGGGATGAGAAAAACGAATAATATTATTTGGATCTAAAATATTGATTTAATTTGTTGACACAATGATGTGGTTGCAGTAGAATTATTGGATCAACACCAAGTTTCAATACTTGATTATCCCCACAGCCAATTCAAAAGTCATAGTGAATTAGGTCAATAAATTAGGTCAGTAAATTAGGTCAGTAAATTATGTCCCTGCTCTTAGAAAAAATATGTTTGAGCCTATCTTATTTTATTTATACTCATGTTTGAATGCACATTATAGGACCAATATTATCACTTAAAAATATTCCTGACCTAGACACATATAACTTTTTAAATAAACCCTACCTATTTTGTGAGTTTAAATACTCTGGTCGGGGAGTATTTGTGCAAAATATATTTTTACTCTAAAGAATATCTAAGATATAAATATCACTTTTTATCTTGAGGGTTTTTTAGTAATTTAATACTCATACCATCATTGAAGACTTCATCCAAACAAAGTATTGAATGAGATAAATGTAGGGTCAACTATTTTTTAATATTTAAACCAAACATGGTATGATGAAAAATTATCTCTATAATTAATCCGAGGACCAGATGAATGGATATGAGATGAACGTTATTTGTCCAATCTAATCATTTCTAACGCTTAAACCAAACACGCATTTCATTTATAATCTTGATAATTGTTCAAGTTGTTTTTTATAACGAAATCTATTTCAATCATACATCATTTAGATTTGTGATTATTACGTAAACTCAGATGGTATGCATTCACTTTTAAACCATGTGTATTGGATCAATTGGGGAGTCTCTTGTGAGACTCCAATTGGAAACCATTAGAATTTGAAACGTAAGCTGTTAATCATTAAAGTCATGTGGTCCGAACTATCCTTAAATTTAGCTAATTTGAGTCAATCTATCTAAATTTAGCAAATTTGAATCATTCTGAATCTCCCAAAAAGACCATGGATTCAATGTAAAGCGCGTAGGGCAATTTACTGTTATGGATTGGGCCACTGTGTTTGAAAGTATGATTGCACATGTAGATGGTCGTATATTCAAATTGAACGTCTGAGATCGCCATCGGGCTTTGCTTGCACTTTTGACTCCCCCTTCCCCTCCGCCAGTGGGCGCCCCGGGGGTGATGGCTTGATGGCCATAAGCTAAAAGTTCTACTTCAATGGTCAAGCCTTATATCTTTGAATAGGGGTGTCAAACGTGTCAGGTCGGATCAGTTTCGTATCGTGCCACTTTTTATCGTGTTTTTTTCGTGTCATGTCATTTCAGTACGTGTCGGATTTCGGTCAATATTCGTGTTAATAAAAAATTACTTAATTTGACAATAAAAATTATAAAATTCTTATTTAAGAATATAATATTCGTTAAATAATTATTTTCTATCTACAGTACCCATTAATCGTGTTATTCGTGTCGAACCTGAATTTGACCAATTTATTACCGTGTCAACTAATCGTGTTTTTTTTGAGTTTGTGTCGGGTTCGGTTCGAGTCGGGTTCATGTTCTAGGTTAAAAATTGACAACCCTATCTTTAAAGCCAAGTATTGCTGTTAAGTACCGCTGATTGGGTGGTCTATTAGAATAATACGAGTTAAACTTTTTATTTTGAGGTTAAAAGTTCGAGTCTTGATGTTCATATTAGAGTTCGATGGTTAATTACTATATTAGTCTAACTAAATTTGCGTTTTTGGGTTGAAAAACAAAGCCCCTTTTTTCAACTAAAAAAAATTTAAATAAAAGCATGTTTTACAAATGTGTTTTTTTCATTGAGAAAATACAGTAATTTAGTAAAAAAGAAAGTCAAAAAGAATAGTATTATAGTAAAACATATTCAAGAATACGATAGTGTAATCATTGATTGGAGACATGCACACATGGGCTTGCAAAGAATCCTAAGAAGATTCTGATTGATTATAATGCTAAAACTCTGACTTCCCCCCAACCATATAGAAGAAAATAGACGTTTTTTCTTCTCCCCTTTTTCACTTCTTCCTTTCCACGCCGAAGCCTATGAACCCCACACGGTCACACCTTTCAACGGGTTTAGTTTTAACGCGCCTTGAGCCCAGTTACCTTGCCCGCAGCCCATAACATCGAGTAAATATTCGGTGTAACTGTGACAACACAACATGTCAAGAAGTTTTTTTTTTTTATCAAAGTCAAGAAGTTAACACTCACTTTTTATACAAAGTGATTACTTTTTTACATGGATAGATTAGTAACAAAATTAAGTGATTTTTTTTTTTATTATAGGGTGTTCAAATTTGTACCGCTTACTTCCTCAAACTCAATGGTTGTTGATGAGCCCATATTCAACTAGGTCCAAGCCCAATTAATGAGATAAGCTCAAATCGGTCAAAAGGAAGGTCAAGCCCAACTCATGGAGTTCAACATTTTCCAAAAGTTCAAGGAGTTCAAAAAAATTAGCACGCGTGGGGAGTAATTATAGGGATCACTACTCAGAGATCAACAGTGTCTTTAATTGTACCTATCTTAGTTATAGCTATCCTCCCCGAAAAGCTAGTCACCTATCATTTCACGCCACCGCCTCAGCTAAGGCTCTTTGCCCATAAATTGTAAGTTTTTTTCACATGAGAGGAATATCTCTCTACACACCTTACACAACTATCTCTCATAACTACCAAGAGCATACCCTTGCTCTTTCTCTCACATTTGCTCTCTCTCTCACCTACTGCTTCATCAATAAAGACCATTGGTCACCGTGATCGAACTACTCTCTTGAACTAAATCACCTTGACCGAACCATTTTATATCTATATTACTTGTGTAGATCTCACCTTTATATTTACTGCATTCATTATCTATATTACTCGACAAGTGGTGCATAAATTCACTTCTCAGTATTATCATATCCCTAAAGAACAAGAATAACAGACCCTTAGAGGGTATTGAAACGTTAAACTTGGAATATTTGAATTACCAAAGACTAGGTTGAACCAACCCTAAATGAAGTTCACTAATTTGTTGATTTATTATTGAATAATTACACTACACACAGTTACATTTAATATTTTCTCCACAAAAGTTTGCCCTTCCTGACCAAACTACCCAAACAATTTTGGCGGGAATCCTAACAAATTCTTCGGACCCTAGTCTGGTTCGCGCCAAAAAAAGATGGACCGTGAAAGGCGGGGTCGACCCTTTTATTTCACATATTTCGGCGGCTACTTGGATTGACCAAAATGCACTTTGCTGTTTAACTATTCACTTACCAAAAGCCCATGCAGATATGAAATTGGACTATTCTTATAGCCTTGCCTTATATAAACTGGAGATTCACTTGCTTTTATTTTCGTTTATAGAACAAACTTTGTATAGGTGTGGCCCATTTCATTGTGAATTCAATCAGTGGCCAAGATTGAAGAGCATGGGCATGGCCTACTAACCGAACCCAAACCGACTACACTAGACCAGTAGACCACGCAATGCCTGGTATTGGTTTACATGAAGACTCAAATCATCCCAAATCTTTCTTCTCTTCAGAAATGTTAGAAAAATGACCAAAAATTACAACAACAACAACCAAAAAAAGCCAAGTGGACGATGATTCTGTAATTATAGAGTCTTGGAGAATCAGATATAAGCCCTCTTACCCTTTTTGAGTGTAAGGCCGATGTGTATACCAGATTGCGGGAAACAACTTATTTCAAACCACCTGCCTGAAGTGTATAGTTCGAGGAAGCTATAAATAAGCAAGCAAGTCAAAACAGCTGTAAAAAATGAAGTTAGCTATGGCAAAGAAAACCATTTATGAACAACCAAATGTAAGGGAGCACAACCCTCACAATTCAATATCAAAGAAGCTCATCCTTATTTCATGACAAGAGGCCTTAGAAGACTGATCAATTACCAAAGAGAGTTTGTGCTTGCTTTTCAATTCTGTATACACAAATCACTTCCAGGTCAGCATTGGGGGGGGGGGGGGTTTCTAAATACTTAAGTTGAGTCATTCCTAACATTAAAATGACAAGGATGAACAAATCGCCATTGCAGCATTCACTGCACTATTCACTGCGAAAACAAAAGAAAAGGATACAGTGCACATTTCTCAGATGTTTTCTGTATTCTCAAGTCCAAGCAACATTATTAATGGATAGCTTCAGAAACAAAAGAATCATAAGCTCTATTTCTGCTCTGACCTATAACTGCAGATACTTCCGGCATCAAAACTCGAACGCTGTTCATTTCCTCGAGCAGGCAATTCCAAAGTCCAAACTACCACATCCACAACATCCTCATCTTTCATCAATGCCTTAAATAAATTAAGAAATCTCCCAAAATTCTCTATCTTATGCAGGACTGATATATTTCATCGTTTTCATCTATGTGAATATCTAAGACCTTAATCAACAGATTGCACGTGCCATATAATTTCCAAGCAAAAGGCTGCATTCATTACATGGTTGCAGCATCACAATAGATTGAAAGAAAAAACCTTGACCTTCTGGTCAAAGGAATAAGATCGAACTGAAATAACTGTAGAAAAATGCCCCAAAATTCTCTATCCTATGCAGGACTGATATATTTCGTCGTTTTCATCATATGTTTTGAACCAAGTCATTAGCACTCATATTCTGTAATAAGTACTCAAACGGATGCATCCGTAGCAAATGCTGTATAGATAACTGATGCAAAATGGTAAATGCAGCATTAGAGAAAACAAAAACGTGATAAGAACAGTATAAAATCATAGCAGAGAAGGATCCAAATGATGGATACAGTATGTATTATTGCAAGATGAACAATTTTACTCACCAAGCAGATTGGAAAATTTACCTGTTTCATCTCGAGATTGGCTAGGTGAGTGGGACAGAAACATAAATAGCTGTTCTTTGGCACTTCGACTGGAAAATCATCGATCAACGTATGAAACAACCTCAATAAACTTATTCAATGCCCACATTCTGGCAGCATCAGAGAGCTTGCATTGCTCAACCTGAACCCGCCTCAGCATTGGAGGATTCAAAACAAATAACTCATGCGCCTCCGCCTCAATCACACAATAATACATTATATCAATACATTGCAATTGCTTACAGTGCTCAAACATAGGTACCGTGGCTGCATTTGTCAACCCATTACAAACCCTCAAATTCAATACATTCAAACAACCACACGAAACTAGCATGATACATGTAAACTCTTCATCAACTAACATTGCAATATACAACAACCCCAATTCCCTCAGCCGCCTCAAAGTCTGTGCCAAGGTGGTCAATACATCGGTTTTCTTTCAACTACATCACACTCTATCAGAGGTAGCTCCTCAAGCCCATCACTCACAGCTCTCTCAAGAGTGTTAAGCCCTTCACCAGTAACAAGACAATTACTTTCTAGCATTAGACTCAATAATCCCCTGAGATTCTCAGCCATGGCCATCAAATGATTGTCATCAAGATCTAGAGGTAATCATAAATTAAGTTTTCATAGATTACATTGGGTTTGACTAATGAATTGAAGCAAACCCTCTCTACTACCAACATCATACACCAATGGTGAGTTCAAAGATACACAATTCTCAGTCAATTTCAACAAAACCCCATCAACTATAGTCCCACAAGACCTCAATTCCACTTGTTCAAGATCCTTCAAGCACTTAATAAAGGACGAGAAAGTCCCGTAATTGCTAATACCTTTACAATAATTCAACTGCAATTTCTTGGGCAAGTTCGAGTTGTAGAAACAACCTCCCAAACCCCGCAATGGCTGGAGCCTCCTGGGTCCGCCTTTTATCACGGTATCAAATCCCTGACAAACAAAGACTTTCAATTTGTAATTCAGCATCAAAATTACCAATGCCATTGATGTCTTCCTCGAGGGGATGGAATTCCACGGAACTGAATTCTGGGGTGGTTCCGCTGAACATGATTGACAGGTATTTAAGAGAGAGAAAAGAGAGGGGTCTAAAGAGGGTTATAGTGAGAGAAGAGAGGTGAGGACGGGAAGAGGAAAGAGAAAGTAGAGAGGAGGGAGAGAGTGGGGCGGCAAAGAAATGAAGGGTTCAAAGATTGGGACAAGAAGAAGCTATTGATGGAAGAAGATGATCGGAAAAGTAGGAGGTGTCAGTCCGGCCGGAGACAGAGAAGAAAGATAAAGGTGGTGTGAGAGGAAGGAGGAGATGAAGGGATGGTGGGCCAGTGATGAGGACTAAAATAGAGAGAGGGAGGTGGTGGATGACCGGAGGAGACTGAACCACCGCTTGGAGACCAGAGAGATGGCGGAGGAAAAGATTATCAAACATGTGGTTCGGTCTTTTCCTCTGCTACTACGAAGTATAAAGATTATCAAACATGAGCAGTCTTAAAAAGAAAGTATTTCTACAACTCAAAACACTTAACCCTCAAGTCACTCTAAAGCAATCTTAATGTTACGCCTAAGTCCTCACTTTGTGTCACTTATAAAATAGGATTCATGAACCTCTGTGATGCAAGTGAATCTGAAAGGTGACATTGTCGTTCGTAAGAAATAGATTTCAACCACAGACTCATCTAAAAGCTTAAATTGATAGAATGGACCTAACATAAGCATTTTATACTTCAACAAAGACAAGTGACCGAAGATAGTAACTTGTCAGGGTTTGCAAAAACAGATAAACAGGTCCTCAGCACCCCACCTGCAACCTCTCATGTCACGATCATCTGAAGTAATAAAACGAGGCTAACCAAGCTGACGACACAGTGCAATAAAAGATAAATTAGTGATTAAGATTAAACTCGATATTCAGTTTTTTCTGAAACAACAAAGTACCGCACAAAAATTACAAGTCAACAAGGATACAGTAAAGTGATGATACATAGAACCCAGCAAGGAAGGTGAACCATACATAAATAGATGTAGGTGGCACTGTTCCATTTCCAAAGGGAATCCATCCAATTCCAGAATTCACCAGCACTGATGCTGTCAAAACCTTGTAATGCGCCTTTTAACACAAGAAATGCAACCAGAGGAAACCCGATGAATACCAATAATAGATTACTAGCTGCCCTTGCACTTGCCCTCGAATTCTTCACTCTTAAATCAAGCCTCAAAGGTGCAGCCATCAAACACATTGGCACTACCAGCAGAGCTCCGATCTCTGCTGTTGCAAAGTTTATGACCGACATTAGACAGAGTCCTGTGAAGGTGGCTGTGATCATTACTGATTTTAAGAGAGCCCATTCATTTCCTTGAGGCTGAGAGACATCGACAAGTGAAAAAGGTGAACCCAAAACCAAGTGCAAGATAAGAAGGCTGATCATCGAAAGCAGAACCCAGGTTAAAAGGCTGGTTGTCGGTGAGAGATTGGGTATCTGATATATACAATAAGGAAGTAATGTCAGGATTACACCCCATAAATGCACAACAAACACCACTTTTGCTGCATGGAGCCATTTCCATGATCTGAAACTGATGGCAGGCTCATCAGCAGCGGCTGGGAAACTGGTGAGTTTGCCTTTCTCAGAACTAGGATTCCTTTTATTAGCATCAGAATACAGAGAAGCAGCCACCATTGGAAGGGGAGCAACAAGCAATGCAAAAGCAATCATGTAGACTCCAACTGACACAAACCGACTTGGAGAAGTTAACAGGTACAAGAAAAAGGACTGGTGAAACTTCTCAAGGAGGTTATTAACAGACAAGATAACTCCTTCAATCAACCTGCGCCGGCAAAACAAAAAGTTACAATGAAAAAAAAAGAGACATAATAGTAGCCAAAACATTTCAAAAGAAAAGAAAAAATTTCATAACTAAACTACAGGTTGAAGAGACATTAAGAAAGCCCATACAACAACCTGAGGAGATCATTATTGAATCTTATACACAAAAGCACCATATAGCCATTCTTTTCCAACAAAAAAAAACTACACCAATTATGTCCGAAACTGACCACACATTGTAAGCTGCTCATTCTTAAAAATTTGCATAAGTATTAGTCCACAAGGAGAATAAGCTGATCAGAAAGAAAATATTACAGATTAAAACAGAAAAGGTAAATGATCCCTGACCTGCCACCTCGCAGAAGAACCTCGCTTTGCCTGCCGTTATATTTTGAAAAAGCCTTGGGTGACATCTCTATAGTGACAGCATCAACTTGATAATCACGAAAAGCACCATGGGGACCGGTAGGAACACCTAATGCCTAAGAGTGAGAATACATGAATTAATAACTTAACATAACTCAGTGCTCAGAAGCAGATATTAAACCATATCATTCCCTCATCCAGCCATTTTTAGATGCTTACAAGATAACTAACAACACCACCCCCACCCCACCCCCCCAAAAACAAAAAAAAAAACCTTCTTCTTCCCACAAGAAGTGCACTTAAGGGATTTAAAAAAGAAGCTAGCTTGATTACCTGATTATATAGTGAACTAGCAAGCGTAGCAGTGCCATCAACATACTCTGCAACCGGTAAACCAAAATTCCATTGAGGATTTAAGCTTCTAGCCACTTTTCCTAACGTCTCAAATATGTCACCCAGACTCTTCAGCCACGTGGAATCAAGTAACGACCACAATTTCTCCACCTTCACCCGTAAACCCTGCCTATGTACTGCCAAATAATTCACAACATTGATGAGGTCTAGGTTTGGCATCTGCCCATTGGATGCCTCAGCATATATGCTGAGAGCATCCTTCTCAAACTCTTCACCGTTATCCGCGACCTTAATGACAAGGGCAGCAGCCATCGTCCCAGCACGTTGAAAATCATCAGACATTTCTGTTGCTGTTGTCAGTGTTTTTTTCCACTCAAAAGGATTATTTCTTTCATGACACATTTCAGTATTCAATTTTCCCGAGCCACCAAATACAGGTGTATGATAATCTCTTAGCCAAGCAGCAACGGAGGCATATTCTCCATGCTGTGAATCTGCAGCAAGCCATACAATATCCTTGGCCAGCCAAGTAACTCGGGTGAGTAAAGAAAACACAGAGTACGCAATGCCTAATGATAAAGCCTCGCCCAGGGTGATGTTTACAGTATTGTACGGTGTCACCAGTACAATAGCTTCTTTCCCGTCACCACGTGGAGCTCTTATAATTCCAACAGTATTGACACCAAATGATGAGCAACTATAATTCTCTTGGACTGCTGCAGGATCAGGGCTAGAAAAAAAGTTCAGAGGATGAAACTTATTCAATAGGGGGTGGAACTTGTTATAACTAACTTCACCACCCAAGTCCGCCACACGCTGTGCTATCAGTTTTGGAATTTCTCTGCATTCATACACAAACAAGGTGAACATTTAACTAGATTGAGCACATTTGGAAATATGATAAACGATCACTAATATTTCAGAAGAAAAATGAAAACAATTCCCTGTGCTTTTTTCTCTTTCAGATTTGTGAAGCTAAACAATAAATCAAGTGAAAAAGAAAGATAAAGAAGATGCAACATAAGATAGCACGTGAAAGATCACTGACACTAAGCAAGAAGTAGTGACCAAAACAATATCTATCTTAATATTTACATCTGTTTGAGATGTCAATAAGCTGCAAGGTTTGTAGAATTATAGAACACTCTAAAATTTTCTAAAGCATCGAGATAAACAAAGCAACAAATGGAAGGAAGAATAAAAAAGGTTCACCAGACTAATGAAACTGGATCACTATCTCATTTGCATAATGGAGGTTGAACAAATTGCTTTTGATAAGAGTAGGAAAACATGCCAGAAGTTCCCCCTCTGGGTCTACTCTAGGCTCTAGCAACATGGTTTGCAAAGGCACGCAATAAAAGTCTTATCCTTCAACTCGTTTATCAATTAGTGACGTCTTATCATAGTGTCTTATGGAACATCGTTTGAGGTTTGTATTGATCAATTGGCAGCATCATATGGATGTATTGAGATATAAAATTCTCCCATTGTTTTTCAATATTTGAATTTACTTGAGTGATATGATATAGCAGAGCAGATGATAAAGATGAGTCAACCTACTCAAGCACTGGTTGACAAAGGCTTGCTTAAGATGGGCTCGTAAGTTAATAAGTCAAGCTTGAACTCTAGTTAAAGTTTCTTTAAATATTAAACCAACCTAGAGCAACTTACTAATTGGCTCAACTTGACACATTTACACCTCTATTTATACCGGATTCCAAGGCATTCGTACAAAATTTTCCATAAAAATACAAACTGTAACTTATGCAATCTCTCCTCAGCCTTTCCTCCCTCTCGTAACAGTTTTGTGACTCACATGCGAAGATGTTTTTTTGACCCGGTGAATCAAAATCTGTTCATACTGGTATGTGATTCAATTTAGGTTCTAACTATGGCAGTTATGTAATCTGTTTGATCTTGTCTCGGTCTCATAACTCTATTTCAGTTTTAAAGTAATCAATTAAACAGTTGAAACCTCAATGTCAACAAGACAACAAAACAAGGATCACCACTGAACCTTTGGATAACCTTAAATGCGTAAATACCTATAATGTCCAATAAAACAGATGCATATGCACAAAACACAATTGATTGTACAACTAAAGAGGCGCAATGTGGCAATTGAAGACCAACAAAAATAATGTGAGTATATAAGGGTATAACAAGGACAAATATGTGATACTGATTCAACTCCGAAAGACCTTAACCAAAGCATCCCATAATAGAGTAAATTGAATGGATTGAAGTTGATCTCCTGCAGTACACTGCAGGATGATGCAGAAAAAAAAATACAAATTAGGGAAAAACATAGAAACACGCCACAGAGAAAGCACATACATGCCTGTCCTAGTAGATTTCAAGTCCAGGCTAGTTATCTCGTTCACAAATGTATTTGCCACCGAAACATCATCAGTAGAGAGCATTGGACTTGCAGAACCTGTAAAAAGAGAGTTCGATGATGTGTCAGGATCAGGGCAGCAGATATTTCATCAAAAAAGGGGTTAAAAGGCATTCAATTTACAAAATGAGAGTTGTAGATATGGCCCTTCTCCACAAACCTCCATGGACAAAAATTGTATGAGAAATTTTGTTAGCTAATTTGATATTGGAAGCTACACAAAAATCGTCAAGGGGCATAAGTTGAGTTTATCAATCTCAAGTCCTCCTTCACTGATGTCAAATACAGCTAGGTAATTTGGTAAGGTTTCCATCTTAGTTTTTAAAGCTGAAACCAGATAAAATTTTGCTCTCAAATAGCTTTAAAGGTTAATTTTCAAAATGCTCTCTAACTAAACTAAATGCAAGCATCTAATTTACATCCACATAAACCAACAAAATTTCACATTACAGAACCCACTACAACAGCTACTTAATATAAATTCATTGTTCTACTCGGTTTTCTACACAGCAAAAAGAGAGCTAGCAGAACTCAGTAGTGTACATACTACCACCAGAACCATATTCAAACCATCATAAGAAATTTTCATGAAGTTAATTAACTAACAGTGCAATTACTAACCAGGCATGAGGGCATTTTCGGAAATGTAGGTGTTCTTGGCAAGAACAGGCAACAACAAAAGAGCCAGAACCCCTGCTGTAATGCAAACAACACTGAATACGTACCCAAAAGAGACATTAATCAGTTTATTATCCACAACCAACACGACAATATTCAATTCAAGTTCAAATCTAGAGAGAGAGAGAGAGAGAGAACCTAACGAGGAGGCTGTGAGAGATAAGGAAGAAGCCAATACGGACGATTGGTCGAGGTTTCGGTTTCGGGGGCTCACTTTCCGCCATGATCTGAATTGGGGGCGATCGGCGTCGACCTTTTCGGCTCTTCTTCGACTGTTTGATCCACTCTACTACTGCAAAGATTTATTATACGACGTCGTCAAAGGAAACACCCCTTGCAAAGTAGTGGGCCCCACATAAAGGATTAATTATAATTCGCACCTTAAACTATTGGCCAAGTTCCCTTTTGCCGCTGCACTATCTATTAAACAATATTGTTACTCAAATTGTTTAAAATTGTATTAGTTAATCCCGTTTGGTAACATTTCTGTTTTTTATTTTTTAAAAACGAAAAATAAAAATTAAAAACATTTTTGTTGTTTTTTAAAATAGCCCTCGTTTATTAAACGGTGGCAGAAAAAAAAAACAAATCGATTATCAAACAATTTTTTTTTTCATGTTTACCCTAAAAATCAAAATAAAAACGAAAAACAAAAACGTTATCAATCCTTTTTTTTTCTCAACCAAATTCACTGCTCATAAATTTTCATAAACTAAGAGATTTACTTGGTCTTAGATGTTTATAAAACCTCCTCTAGTTCTAAAAAAGCTTCATATAAACATTTCATAAAAAAATATAAAATAATGCGTTTGTGATGTTAAAATCAAATTATTTGTATTTAACACTAATCTAATATAGTCATACCATTTTTTTGTTCATATCAAACCATAATTGATTGTAACCCAAAATTTATGTTGGGTTCGAGTCATTCAGCATCTCGTGTCAAATTTATCATCAAACTTACCCTTAATACTCAAAGCAAAGTGCGTGACATGACATGAACTAGGGATGATGCAACACGATTAAGTTGAAGGAATTGAGAGGTCAACTCAGATACAAACCCCTACTCAAATCAACATTTTATAAAGCGTTCGATTTGAGTTTAACTTGAATTTGAATTTAATTAGAATTTTTCAATTTGAATATTTCCTATGATAGAATACTAAATTTCAAATCAGACCAATTTGATGCTTATATTGTCTGTATAACAATCCTAGAAAGCCCCAACATTCAGGATACAAAAAGATCAAATTTCGAAAAATTAGTGATCTACAGCCAATCCCTTTGTACATAAAACCCCCATTTTGTTTGCCCATAGCCACCCTTGTTCTTAAAGACATGCTCTAACCTAAGCTTGATTATGGAAAGAATCATCTATCATGTCCTAAGTTTTGCGATCATCCCTTCAACCAGTCTCAGCGTTGCCCCGGCTCTCTCTCCTCGATCAATCTGTCTCATACCCTGCTCCAATAGCACATTCTTAGATTGCTTACCTCTTGTAGTGCAACCAGAACAATCTCTCAAAAGCTGAAGCAGAGCTTTGGCCTTCTCCTTAGCCCTCTGTGCCCCATCAACACTCAACTGAAGCAGCCCTGGCATAGCCCCTTCCCTCAAAATCATCCCCCTGTATCTATCTCTGCAGCTTTTGCATATCAGTAGTAGAATTCCCACTGCATGCTCTTGGCATTGTGGCAAACCTTCCTCCACGGCCTCTACTAATAACTGAATTGCACCTTCAGTCCCAGCAGTCTCCTTTAGTGCAATCTCTGATGAAGAAACAATGTTCTCGAGCAACGCCATTGCTTTCTCAACCAACTCGGACGATTTTTCAGAAGCATTGATTAATTGAAGCAAAGAAATAACTGTGGCAGATGAAACTATTGATGGAATGATCTGATGGCAGGTCGAGAGATTATGGAGTGTGGATATAATATCAAGCTTGGATTGCAGGCTTATGGTTATGTTGTCATTGTCGTTGTCGTTAGGGTAATGTGAATATAGGATTTCTACTAGAAGTTGTATAGCTCCAGAGGCCGCAATTGCCAGCTTGTTTGCAGTGCAAGAAGAGAGGATCAAGAGGGTTGCTAATGCAAGGTCAAATAGCTCGGTCTGGCATTTAAGGACCTTCAATAATCCTGGTATAGCTTCAGATTGGGCAATTCGGATCTTGTTCCTGTAAAATCATAGAATCGGTTAAGAAAAAGATACGGTCCATGAGACAAAGCCACCATGGGCGTGAAAAGCAGAGAGGAACAGATATATGGAATTTCACCGAGTATGATTGACGAACCTTTCACTGCCAAAGGCTAGACTGAGCAGAGCAAACAGAGCAGCTTCAATGGCTTCGTAATCTTGGGCATGAAGCATCGAAACCAAGGGCGCAATGACTCCTCTCTCAGCCAACTTGTGTCTCTGCTTACTCTTTGATTTACCAAGTTCCAGAGCGGCCAGAACTTGTGCTTCTTTGTCGCCAAATAAGAGGGCTTCCACCATTTCTTCCTCCATGGAAGCCCTCTCCCCCTCTCTCTCTCTCTCTCTCTCTCTTCTCTGCGTGTGTGTGTTGAGCAGTTTATATGTAACAGTGATTGCTTGAGAAGGATGTAATGTTTGGCCTTTTAGGGTGGTGACTCCATTGTGTGGATTAGAAGCAACTTACTATTCCCTGTTCAGCTTTCCAAAGCTGTCCTAAGTGGAAATGCCAACGAATCTTTTGCTTTCCTTTTATATTAGAAACCGCCCACAGCTTTGCTTTGAGCTTTACAGTAACCACGGGATATGAGAGATCCTCTCGGGATTTATTACCTCCTGCCCAATTTTAAGGTACATGACTACTTGGCAATTTGTAGAAGAGGTGTCATAATCTCAAAAAAAAAATAATTAACAAATGAAACCCATTAAAACTCATAACCAATCATGTAATACATAATCCGCTGGGCAAATCTCATCCCTAGTAACGTGTAAAGAAGATGAAGAGTAGCTTGATGAGGAATGAGTGATGAGACAGAAGATTAATAACGACTTAAATATCCCTACGATTGCGATTAAAGCTCCGTGGATTATTTAACTTTTGTTGGGCTACCATGTCCCGCGATCCAAAGGCCAAAGCTGACGTCCTGATAAAGCAGAGCTAACATGGCTTCTCTCTCTTTCTCTTTGATCTTCTGTGAGTAAACGGTCTAGCAGGTGCTTTGCTTTGCTTTGAATATAAAACATGAAAATTTGGCACAGAAAATCATGAATTGCGGTTCATTATCCATTAACATTGACAACTTTTTAAGGAAGATCACTGCTTTTGCTTTGGCCATTATACGGCGGCCGAATTGTTTATCTTTACCCAAGATGCTTCTCTATCTTTATCACCATTGCCATGGGAAAACATTGAACGCTTGACCTAATTTAGGGCTTCAATGATGAAATCAGATTTGAGACAGAGAACACAAGTGAGCAGAATTGGGAG
>CM042190.1:33217192-33230998 GCA_023539305.1 Ilex asprella
ACCCTACAGAGGAGTTGGCATTTTGCACTCTGATAATGAGGTTGAAAAATGACTGAATTAGGCCTCTTTTTCAAATAAGCTATTTAAAAGTTGTAAGTTTTTTTGCAAAAAAGGGAATTCTAAAGCAGAAACTGAAAGTATTGTGTAAAATACAAAGACAACATATCTTGCCTCGCTATGTTGTCTAGGCTTCGATAAACTTGTGTCTGCTGCAGTGTTCATGCCAAAACATGATAGATGCTCGTTAATTTTTTGTTTCTTATTGTTTCCCTTATGCTTTTTCTCACTTATCCTAAATGATCTCATTTGCATCAGAAAGCAGAGTTTGTGACAGAAATATCTCATCATTCTTCATGTCCTGCTCTAATCAATGATGACATGGAATACCTCACTTGGTTGGCTGGAGAATCACAAGCTGGAGATATAGTTGGTGCAGATGACTCATTGTTATGCAATGAGGTTTTGGATTCTAATGCTCTTACTGATTTGGGACTCAATCGTGGCCCTTTCACTGGCTTTGCTCGCAACACTAATGAGGTGCCTGAAGGAGAAGGAAATGCTCATTATAACATAGCTGACCTTGAGAACTTAGAATTGGATACACCACCAGATTTTCATCTCACAGTAAGCATTGTCCCCTGTCCAATTCTTTTATTTTTTTGTTCAATTCTTACAACCATCTCAATAATCTATATAATGTGCGCAACTCTCTATCCATGCTTGCAGGATTTGCAGTTTGGTTCACAAGACAGCATTCTTGATTGGTTGGACTGGTTGTAGTGAAGATAAAAGCTTTCAATAATGGCAATCAAATCTCAAATTTGTGTCCTATCCCATGGCAGTGGCTCTCCTCTGTTGTTTTCTCAAAGTCGTGCTTCCATGATGAAAAGTCTTGCTTTAAGGGAGGGGCATTGGAACTTTGCCTTTCATACACTGCTTATTTAAATGCAACAAAGCTTGAAGGGATGTAAGGCTGTGGAGTGTCAACAATACTATGTTTAAGTATTAGGAGCTGCCATGATGAGTCCGCGATGAAGCAGATATGACTCCAATTTTGGTTTCCGTGTTTTGACCTCTTCCTCGAGCTCATCTGTTTAGTTTTTGAAGAGACTTCAGTGTGTGAAATATTTTTAGCAAGTGTTGCATATACCAATTATTATGCCATTTACTAGGACAGTACATGAACACTAACAGTTGAACATGAAATACAAGTTTAAGTCGATTTTATTGATGCAAAGCTTATACATATAGATTACATTGCACGTGATGAGAATAGTTTTTATTAGAACTAATTAATTACAAGGACTGACCTAACTGTTTGACGGCAGCCAATGAACATGGCAAAATTTCTTCAGTAAACTTCTGATTGACAAATGCGAACAGGTTAGCTCAACCGGGTCAATAGTTCCTTTTTGTTCTAGTTGGATACTTCCAAGTGGAAACCAGGTTGAGTTTTTTTTTTACCTATTTTTGGGTCGTCCAGCTTGAGTACATAGAGCTGTGCGAGAATGTTTGGCAATGCTGACCCCTTAGTTATACCTTGTTCTACTGTGTTCATGTATTTTCTCACATTACATATTAGTTTTACATTACCTCTTTCAGGAATTTGAAAGCTCATGCCTACTGCTTTACCGAAGACTAGTACAAGTAGCAGTAGCAATGCAATTACAAACATGTTACAAATTGTTTAAAGATTTTTTTCTCTTAGTTGTCTTATTTCTTGCATGACACCTCCAAATATGATTATCTGTAATCGAATAATTGATGTTAATTGCTTTATGTTGTGTTAAGAGTTTTCTACAATTAGCCCCGATTTGCATATTTTTATTTTTATTTTGTTTTGTTTTGTTATTGGTCTTTAAATTGAATGTGAAATTGTTTATAATTTGATCTGTGAATTAATTTTTATTTTTACGAGATTACTGTGTTTTTTTTTATTAATAGAAAGAAGTAAATTAGAGATTACAGTTAAAGTGTCCATCCAAGAATTTTTTTTTGACTTTTCTCTTTTGATCATTTTGTCTCTCCGTGATTGTTTTATTTTGCTCCTAAACTCCACCAAAACTCCAATGACAAGTGGGTATTTTCTATATAAATAATTATAATAAATGTTAGGAAGAATTACCCAGACTTTCTGAGATTTGTCAATTTATCATTTAGATCTCTTGATATTTAAAATATTACACATAGACCTCTTGAGGTTTGTATAAGCGTAACACTTAAACATCTCCTATAAATATATTCATTAATAAATTATACTTAGACCTTCTTGAAGTTTGTAGATATATAATACGTAGGCCCTTTAAGTTTAAAATATTATACTATAATAAAATATTATAGTGGGGATTTTCTATATAAATAATTATAATAAATGTTTGAAATAATTATACTCAAACCTCTTGAGATTTGTCACTTAATCATTTAGATCCCCTAATATTTGAAATATTATACATAAACTCCTTGAGGTTTGTATGAACATAACACTTAGACGTCTACTATAAATATATTCATTAATAAATTATATTTAGACCCTCTTGAAGTTTGTAGATATATAATAGTTAAGTTCCTTAAGTTTAAAATATTATACTTAACAAAAAATACTCCAATCAAATATAAAATATCAAAAATTTCAAATTTTACAACTAAAATTCATGTTTTATTATATCATTTATTGAAATAAAATTAAAAATAAAATTTATTTTTTTCTTAAAAATTGTAATTAATATATAATTATATGATCTATTGAAATAAAATTAAAAAATCAAACAAAAGGGTCTAAGTCTTTCATAATTGAACATAAATTTTACATCCAAAATTAATGTTTTATTATGTCATTTATTGAAATAAAGTTAAAAATAAAAATCTAATTTTTAAAAAAATCATAGTTAGTATATAATTATACTATCTATTAGAATAAAACTACAAAATTAAATAAGTGGTCAAACTGTAATCGACACAATATCTTTTAACTTTAATTAGCGTAGTTTAGTTTTTTAATTTGGTCATTTAAACGACTAAATTAAATTCCAATGAATAACATAATTGTATACTAATTACGATTTTTTAAGAAAAAATTAAATTTTTGATTTTTGATTTTATTTCAATAAAAGATAAAATAGAACATGAATTTTAATTATAAAATTTAAAATATTTGATATTTTATTTTTTATTGAAGTATTTTTTGTCTAAGTATAACATTTTAAACTTAAAAGGTCTAAACAATATATGTTTACAAATTTTAAGGGATATGAGTATGATTTATTAAGAGATATAATTACAATAAAGTCTAAGTGTTGCGCGTGTATAAACTTTAAGGGTTTATATGTAATATTTTAAATATCAGGGGTCTAAGTAATTAAGAGACAAACTTCAAGGGATTTGAATGTAATTCTCCTTAATTATATTGTCGATTCGACCCGTGAGTGATTGGTCTGATCCTCTGGTGTCCGAGCCGGGTTTTAAACAATGCTTAAAAACAGTGTAATTTCACTGCGTCTCAGAGTGATCAGTCTCAAACCCTAGAATCAGTGCAATACTTCGTCATCGATCCACCCAGGTAATCTCCCATCTCTCTGAGCTCACATCCTCACCCCAGTCTCGCATAGGCAACTCTCTCCCTTCTACCCATTACCACTAGGACTCTAAGAGACCTTCAGGTTCAGGTTGAGCACATTATAATTTCACATCAGTGACTCATTTTATGTAATGTTTGCGAAGCCGTTACCATGTGTGCTGCAAGGAACCTTCAAAAACACTGCCTCAGAACCCTCTCTTCTTCCATTATCAACTATACCTCCAAGTATGGCCCCTCTCTCTGTATATGCATATACCGAGTTTCAGTTATTTTTATTCATTTTCTTGATTTGAGTTTGGTGTTTATTAATGATATTCAGGCATGCAATGTTACGAAGAGACATTTGGCAGAGATTCATACCTGTCAATGTGGCACAGCCAAAATTTTCAATCAAAGATGACATTTTTCCCCAAATTAAGGTTTTAAATTGCTTCGATGGGTCTCGAGCAATGTCAACTTCTAGAGGAAGGAGCATGAGAAGCAAAGTGGAGGCGCGGATGCGTAAAGAGTCTGGGAAAACCCTAAGGGAGATTCGGCGGGCAAAGAAAATAAAGAAGAAGCTGATGACTGATGAGGAGCGCCTTATTTACAACCTCAGAAGGGTATGTTGATTTTCCTTTTTGCTCTCTTCTTATTAGTTAATTTTGATAGTTTATATTAGTACCCAGCGCTCGAGCCTTCTGCTATTGCTGGGTCTGAGAAAGTTAGATTTGCGCTGGAGAGAGTGACTGGTTCCAGGACTTGAATCACCAACCTTACTACTGCAAAATGTTAGTAGTGGCTTAAGCTTTGGTGCATTTATTTGTTCCATTATAATGATTGCACTTTGTGTAGTCTGATCTTTGTTTATTAGAAGCTAGAATGTACCACCATATTTGTATTTGGATCGACTCTAATTCAAAGCTTATAAGCATATGTTGATGCATTCATGATCGACCCTCTAATAATCAATCTCAATAACTTCATAATCTTTACTATTTATTAAATCTTTTGGAAACTCACTTGGTTCCACGGTGGAATCTTAATAATTCTGTGACCTAATTAATATTTTTTTATTGGGAATTAATATTTCTGTACGGCATCAATAGATACATTGTTTATGTTGTATATTTAATTTACTGTGTGTTTTTATGTTATATGTTACATTGTATATTTAAAAAATACATAGTATGTATATTATGAATTAATGTTGTGGGGGGCATGTACCTTCCAACACAAATTGGTGTTGAGCTCCCCATAGTTCTTATTGACCCAAAAGAAGTCGTAATTGTACCTGCTAATCTAGTCAGTAAAGCCTCTAGATAGTCATACAGGGAACATGGGGTCAACTTCCAGTTTCATTTGGATTGTGGAGAGGCAGAGGGGTTCCCCATTGTGTAACCTATAATTCCCATCAAAACAAGAAAGGGCAAAAAAGGATTATTTCCTATCATTCAGTGTTAGCTTTATGCTTTTTCTACATTGGCAATATTTGTAATTGTCTCACAGTCCCAGTCGTAACACTCTATTGAAGTGCTACCAAGCTAGTTAGTGGCAGAAGAGGGGCTTGCCATAACCATTTGCTCATGCAATTTTGATGGATAGGAAACAGAACCAGTAATTATCTTCTTGCATGTTTCAGAGGTCCCTAGGATATCAAGTCCAAGGACTACAAAATCCGGTAAAGACCTGCTAAATGTTGCTAGTGGTAGTTGTCTTATGCCTCCATGGAAGAAAGCAATAGCTGACAATTGCTTAATCTTTAGTGACGAAAATATTGCTGGATCTTCCTTGTTAAATTTTACTTGTTTCTGTTAATTAAAGATTGATGTAACCTCTTTTATAGAGGGATAACTTTTAGTTTAATCATGAGTTACTTGGCAATTATCATAGAGTATCTCTTTAAGTTAGTGATATTTGAAGGCGTGTAATATGATTTCCTCAGATTAATTCATTGTTATATTGTCTTTTTTCCAATTACCAGGAAAACTTGTTTTGTGTCTCAATTCCTTTCTGGTTATTGCAGGCTAAGAAAAAGGTGGCATTACTTCTACAGAAGCTGAAAAAATATGAACTACCAGAGCTGCCAACTCCACGACATGATCCTGAGCTTTTGACCCCTGAGCAGCTTCAAGCATATAAAAAAATTGGTTTTAGGAATAAAAATTATGTGCCTGTTGGTGTTCGTGGAGTCTTTGGAGGAGTTGTCCAAAATATGCACCTCCACTGGAAGTTCCATGAGACCGTCCAAGTTTGTTGTGATAACTTCCCCAAGGAAAAAATCAAAGATATGGCAACCATGCTTGCAAGATTGAGTGGTGGTGTTGTGGTTAACATTCATAATGTCAAAACTATTATCATGTTTCGTGGCAGAAACTATCGGCAACCAAAGAATTTGATACCTATCAACACCCTTACAAAAAGGAAGGTAAGTAACCATAGTCGTCTTCTTTCTCTGTTTTACACTTTTGCGTTATCTGCATGTATATTTGCCCAATGCATTATCTTCATGTGTATTCACCTAAACATAGAAACCCTTAGTTATGAGTAATAACAAATGTCACAGGCTCCACAACGCAGTGTTTGCTTACTGGTTTTCATAACCGGCGCCCACTATAAGTAAAGCCGCCAAAACTGTGTTTTAGGTCCTCATCTTTGCATACTAAGCAGCAATAGTGAGTATAAAAAGGGTTCTACGAAGCCTAGAAAGGTGGTCCATCTTATCATGCCTTCTCCACCAAGGCACCAATTATTCTGAAATATCATCTTCTGGAATATGGAACCCCAATATTTTAATTGGAATGAATTACCCCCAACTGAATGAATATCTGCGAAAGGCCGAGGGGGAGGGGTCAGGGAAGCAGAGTATGTGATGCTCTCTTGCATGGCAACTGCATATATGGATCTGCCTCATATAACTTCTAGGCTTCATTTCTTTATTCCGTTTGGCTAGAGAAACATATTGGTGCTGAAAAAAGTTTGAATTGGGTATTTGCTCTGTGAATTGATGTTCCATATAAATATGCACGGTTATCTTCATCTTGCAGGCATTATTCAAAGCCAGATTTGAACAAGCACTTGAATCTCAAAAACTAAATATTAAGAAAACAGAGCAGCAGCTCAGGCGGATGGGAGTTAACCCCGAGGACCCAGTTGCCATGGCCAGCATCCAGAGAGTAGCTTCCACATTCTTCAATGCCATTGATAAAAAAGAAGGAACCCCTTATGTTTTCCAGGAGGACAAACACACTACTAATTTACAGCAGCAAGAACTCAGTGAAGACAGTGAGCAGGAGGAACTTGACAAATTCATAGCTGAGATAGAAGATGCAGCTGACAAAGAATGGGCTGCTGAGGAAGCAGCAGAAAAGGAAGAACTAAGCATAATTAGATATCGGAACAGAGAAGATTTGGGTGGGAGATTCAGACGATCTGGAACGGCTGGAAGTGAGGACTCAGATGATGAGATTAGAGGAAACGCTAGGAGCTGGAAGGGTACACGTGGCAAGAAGAGAGTTGATGATAGCGAGGATGAAGACGATGACATTGATGAGGATGATGTTGGATCAGATTCCATTGATGTAGTAGATATGAATGATCGTGGGATTGACTCAGATGACTCTGATGAAGTTCGTGACAAGTATGATGTACGTACTGTAGGGAGGCCGTATAGGATTGGTAGAGGTAAATTTAATCACAAAGATTTGAGGAGAAACGCTGAAGCAAAATTGAAGAGAAATATGGCGGAAGAAGATTCAGGGTCAGAAGATATGTTAAGTGATCTGGAAGATACCATGTGGGCATCAGAAGATGGGGAAGAACAGGACATGGCAAAATCAAGGGCAAAGAGTTCTGATTATGTGAGCAGCAGCGATAGTGAAAGATGAGCAGGTAGGGGTGAAAACGCTACTTTCATTGATATATTTTTAAGCTATGCTACTTTCATTGAAATCTAAATGCTCTGCATATCAAAAAAGTTTTATAAAGTATTCTTAGTAATTGTAGTCCCATAAAGCCCTACAAAACTAGCGGGCTGACATTTTTTTCATAGGGATTGAGTTTTTTGCTACGCAGCATAACACCCTATCAAAATAATTTTGATTAAAGGAGCTGATTTATTCGTGTAATAAGAGTTTTAGTAAGTTCAAATGGGGTATAATGTCCTGTGGGGGATGATATCTATATAATAAAACATAATACAATTTAAATTTTAAAAGATAAATAAAATAATTTTTATTTTTTGCGATGTCTTTTTATTTTTATTTTTAAATTAATCCTACAATTAATATTAACACTTTAAATTTATTAATCGAAAAAATAAATTGCTATGGAGATATTTAGGGTGATTTTTTAGAAATATTTTTAAGATTTATAATTTCTCATAAAAAGCAGTGTTTGAAATTGACCCATTACTATCATGACCACTATCGCCACCACAACTATTCCCAACCACTGCCGTCACCCTACCACCACCGCCGCCACGATTCCCAAAACCTTTGCATAGTGCTTTCAACCATATTAGAGAAACAATAACCAAGGGGAGAGGGGAGAAGAAAAGACTACAACAAACTACATATGATTTTAAGGGAGATTCCAAGATTTCCGTTTCTCCTTACTGAAAACAAGCAATCAGAAAATAAAACATGAAATGCGAAGAAAACTAACAAATGACTTTTAATGATTCTCTGCCGCCCTAACGAGTAGTGGAATTGGGTGGATCAATTCCCATTGCTCTAAAATAGGCCTTCTCCGCACCCGCCATCCTATCCTGAAATATTGTCCACTCCTTTCTACACCTTTCCCTCACCTGGGGCAAAAGAATTCCATACATTAGAACACCTTGTGATGAAAGCCAGAGGTTGTTTCCCATAAGGTCTTTACAAACTCTTCCAGTGCAGAACACAAGTACATTAGAAAATGTGATTAAAGCAGAATCGGGAGTGATCTGGATTAAATATTATTTGAATAATAAAATTAAAGAAATAAATCAATAGAAGATAAAACTCTTGTCACATACCCCTTCCCATGGTGCCTTACCATTCTCTGGCTGACCCTGTTCAAAGAAGAAAGCAATGAAACCATTTAGTTCCACACCAAGTAAATCTTTTACTCGAAATTGAGAACTGCAGTGTACCTGGTTCCCAAGTGAAGGGACAGTTTGATGAACAATCCATTGAGCATCCACAACTCCAATTTTTTCATGAGCAGGCTGTTCTCATGCGAGGATATGATAAGAACACAACGATGACAAAGACGATTGTCGCAAGCAATGATTAAACAAAAGTAACAAATAGTGACTTACCTCGACACATTTCCTAAGAGCAAAATCAAGGCCCCATCCATGGACTAAGTCATTCTGCAAGGACAAAATATTAGATTTTCAGACTTCACAAACTCATGTAGGCAGCAACTCCAGGCTGGTTTCTGCTTCTAACCTGTACTGTTTCGGGATTGCATTTGTTTTCTTTTGTGTGTGTGTTTGTGAGTGCTTTGGTTTGTCCTTTTTTCCTGTTGTGCTTATTGGCACTTCACTTAAACAGAGGAAAGAAACAGAAAGAAAATGAAAATGCTCCGAACCTGAATCATGTGCCAGACACAACGCCAAGCATCTCGAGAAAACACGGGCGCCATGATCTCAACAAAACTGTGTATTGATAAGTTGATTGGTAAAAACTACTTACCTCTATTAGGAAATACGAAGTAAAGCACATGTTGTCAGTCGTAAAATGGATTGTAAAAATTCCGTACGTACGCTGCACATGGTGGCAAATGCGGATCAGCACACCAGTCAGGTCTTTCCTCTGTGTCTCTGGGAAGCAAAAATAACAATAACCTTTTAAAAATCCAAGCTACGGGCGCATGGATTCATCTGATAGTACAGAAGATGAATGCAGGTTGGGATAATGAGAATTCTGGTGCCCTTACTTATGAACTTCACTGTCGTCTCGCTTCTTTGTCATCTGCCACGTCAAGCCACTATTTGGTTCTAAACCAGGCTGTGAAACCTCCAGTCCATGCTTTCTCACTAGTTTTATGTATCTGCATTAGATGCGCAGCAAATATGTTAACATTTTAGTTCGCACAGACAGCATTCTATTCACAGCAGGATACTAGATTTTCAATACTCACTCCTCTGCATCAAAATTCTCCACTCCAAGGTCCTCATCCCAAATGAAAATGTAGTCATAGGGTGCCACAATGTCAGGATGCAGAAAACGTTTGGCATACCACCTTGGACCAATTTCAGGGAGTAAGTAGACCTCAACAAATATTGATTGCAGGCTATCAGAACAAAGTAAAAACTGAAAAAAAATCTTTACAATTTATTACCATTTAGTCTGCTTCCGAGCACTGACATGGATTGCCCTCTTTGACCACTCAAATTCATCCCATTCAGTAGTCCGACCATCATAGTGAAACAGCATAATTGAAAAGTTCTCTGAGAGCTGTAAATGTGTGTTAAGCAGTGCAAGGGTGCACACACACACACACACACACACACACACATACACACCACACACACACAGAGAAAAACGGAGGACTTTGTCCCGACCTTTTTTACTGCCGCGTCAATGTTGTTTTTCTGGTCATAACCAACAGTAAAGGTTACAAGATACCTTGGCTTTATAACAAGGTCCTGCAAGTGTTTCAAGTCTTTAATCAAATTGATGAATGAAGGATTAAAAATGTCATCATAAGGAAAATTGAGCATCTTCATTATAACTATGTACAATATGTTTTTTGAAGTGTTGCCCCATCAAAGTAACTTCCTATGGTGAGAAATTCAGTGCATAATTTCTATCAAGTTAAAAACAATTGAGGATGCAACTATATATCTTCACCTATTATGGGATAAATTCAATGATCATATCTAACAGGCTCATATACCACCACCCCTCTTTTCTCCAACCAACCAAATAAAAAAAACAGGTCATGTGCATTTCATATCAGGCTTATGGCAACAATACACACCTCGCTGGGCAGTCCCCACAATCTGCGGAGGTAGAAATCAGACTCAGATGCAATTATACCTGGGGGTAGTCTTTCTGCACCTCGAGGGTTTGTTGGGACCCAGATCTGCATTAGAATCACTTAGAAATTAATGCTTGCAACCATGCTCCAATATAGATCAATAAAAGGATACACACCTTAGTATCATTAAGTTTGTGCCCTGAGGTGTCTCTATTACCCTTCAGAGAACCCCAAACATTCAAAAGCGCTTGTGTTGAGAGGCCCGAGTACTTGTCCTCAATGTAAGTAAGATCAATGGAAGGAAAGAGGCTAGATGGTATGTTCACCTAGAAAACTCAAACACAGAGAAAGGTCAGCATTCTTATTCTTTACTGGTCAGTAAAGCAATAGAAAAAGATGGCTCTCGGAGGAGTATTTTGGAAATGAAAAAAATCCAAAAAGGATGTTCACTTGCCTTAGTCAATGAAAGTGTGGGGAAAGATACTCCTAAGAAAAATCCAAACACAACCCCAACAAAAGTTGTCACAATTAACCTCATTGTCTCATTTGGTTTTCTGCAGCCAAAGTCACAGCAAGAAATAAAAAAATGGTGGCACTTTCCATTATAAATCATGGATATGTAAATCTCCAATAACATAAATATTTATTTGAAAAAGTAAATCAAAGAAGAAATGCTTTGTTTGGTAAGAACTAATCAACTCAAATGTCCAAACCTGCGCAGTCCCATGGTAATCACAATATTCTACTTTGGAAATCACAGAAGAAAAAGCTGCAACCCCACAAGCAATAGCTTCCCCACATACTAATCAACATTGAAGTCTCCAGTTCTTTAGAAAAGAAGTGGGCGCCCTCATCGGAGTAGAATCAACCCTAAAAATAAGAATATGACAAAGAACCTGTGAGACCCACATTTGCACTAGTATCACAATATGTAGGACAATTTTTCCCAGATCAAAAAGAATTCCACTAATGGAGGTGAAGCTAAATCCGGATACTGTATTGCAGATACAGCACTATCAGAAATTCATTGTTGAATTGATCTGTCAACAACATAGGGTTAACCAGGGAGGGAGAGGATGATGCACATATCTGAATGGGAATCAGAAATATTTTCTTGCTGAACCAGTGAATAACCGAGTATACATCATAATCGAACAATCGGATACTAGCCCAGAGGTCCAAAACCCACCCTTCAATAGGAACAGACAAACAGCCCAAGCTACTGAACAACCACCTATTGTTTAACATCATCAATTTGTATTCTTCCAAGAAACAGTCTAACCAATGCAATTATTTGAATACTCAATAAATATATATACACATACAGGTTAGATTAACTCAGTCCATTTAGTTATAAACTTAACACAATCAAGTTCTCTTAATAGACTTAAATCTGATAACAACAAAATTAATGAGAGATTAATTAACTTACATTGAAACAAAAAGTAGCAAGTCTCTGATCAAATAAACCTGTTATTGAACCTCGGAAGTATGCGAACCTTGATAAATCACCTAAAGACGAAAGGCGCCGAATCTCCTGCGAATCTGATCTTCGGTGCGAACGCAAAAAAATCGTGGAGCTGATCCAACGTTTCAAATTGGACGGGATTTTGAAGTAGAAATTGTACTGAAGAACCAAACAGACCTCACAGAAGGAATCGATTTTCAGGGTGGAGTGGGTTGAGATTGAAAGTGGAATGAGACTGTTTATGGAGAGTTTTAACTTTGAAATTTATTCTTGCGTTTGGATATGGGAAAATGATCCGGTGTGACGCTTATAGCTTAATCAACTGAATTAAGAGTGAAAGACGGCCCAAGAATATAATAAGGAGAACAAAGGGTTGATGTCCACGTGTAGCGATATGATGGGTCTAACAGAGGAAAAAACATTGAGGCAAACGAAGACACTATGTCGCGCCACATTGTATCACCATTGAATAAGAATATCTAAATAACACCCAAAAATTAAAAATTAAATGTATATTATTCCTTGAGAGAGTGTGCAACGAGTGGATCCCATTATAAAAAATATTGGAACCCACTCATTCAAAAAATTATATACATTTGAATTATAATTTTTTTTGTCCCGCTTAATAACGTTTATTTAATTTTTGTAGCATTGCATATTATAATGATCACCTCTCTCTGCCATTTGATATTCATCCAAGTTGAGTTTAGATTACCAACTTACAAATTTTATTATTAAACGTTGATATCATATGATAGTCATAACGCAATTAACCATTACATCCAATATTTACTCATAAATAGAGGGTTAAGCTCTAAGTCTAGAGGTATTAATTGAGTTGAGTTATTCAGACTCGATTCGAATATGACTCGACTCAAATTTGACTTGTGTGATAAATAAGTCGAACTTGAACAATTTTTTACGCTCATTAAAAGTTAGGCTTATTTCTCAAGTTCGACAAGATCGGACTCAAACTCACAAAACTTGACTTAATTAACAACTCTATCTAAGACGCCAGTAAAACAAAATATAAATAAATTCATATAAAGATAAACGTAAAACAAATACTATTTCAAACGATAATCAGGAAAGAAAAAATAATAGATATTTAAAAAAAAAATGTCAAATAGTGCCTTAATTTGAACTTTCACACCCGGAATAGCTTAAATTAAAAATTAGGAGTCTAATCAAGAATAATCTAAGATCAAACAACCGTTAAAGATTAATATTTTGTTTGACATGAAAAAAAAAAAACTTAATAACGTTTTAAAAAGGAGAATACTATTCGTGTTCCCAATAAGACCAAAGCAACGGCCTTTGCATTTGTCAATAAGAACAAAGCAACGGCCTTTGCATCTATAAAAACAACAAATTGAAACAACGACCGATGCGATACTACTTAATGTATAAAATGATATTTTTACTTTCATTTTTTCTTTAAATAAAATGTTATGTAACTTAAATTTAAATTTTAAATAGTATTTTAAATAAACAAGAACCATTAGATGAGTGAATTCTATCATTTTTTTTAAATAAAATTCATTGATCCAATGATCTTTATTAATTTGAAATGTTATTTGGGATCTTCTCACTTGGTTATATATACGCGAAATGGCACGCATAACTTAAATAGGACGGTGAATAAGATAATTAAAAATTATCAATCGGATATCTACTCATTTATAACTTAATTGACCATAATTAATAAATTAAATAATTAATTTGTCAATTAAGTGTTTGAATCCCTTTTTACTAACTTAAAAAACAACTTCTTGGCCATGAAAATGAGATATATATATATATATATATATAT
>CM042190.1:33235998-33256597 GCA_023539305.1 Ilex asprella
CACCAATTTAACAACACAATAAATCAATAACATTAAAATAAAAAACAACTACAACAACAATTATAATAAAACACAAGAAAGTATGAACATCAATCCATCATAATTGTTCCACAAATATAACAACAATTAATTTAAGTTTAAGCAATATGAAATACAAAATTAATGCGGGTAGGGTAGGGTAGGAATGCAGAAATAGATGGCGCTTTCGCATTCCTACCCAATTTAATCGGAAGAACAAAAACTCTTTCGCATTCCTACCCGATTTTTGCGGCTAGCTGATTTTTAGGGTAGGGTAGGATCGGGTAAGGTAGGAACTTGCGGCCAATCAAAAATTTGAACACCCCTAGACTTAAGAGTCATCCACAAATATTCTTAAATCCAATTTCATTAACCTAATTAATCAAAATCAAAAATTAAACAAAAAGGTTCTTAGGTATTTAAGTCATTACATTTGTCATAAACTCTTGAAGGTTCATTGAAGATATTTTGATTTAGGGGTTAATTGCACTAGAAGTTTTCAAAAGTATAGAGTTTATTTTATTTTGGTCCAAAATATTTCAATTGCATCATTTTAGTTCTTGAAGTATAGAATATATTTATGTATGATCCCTAAAAAATACAACGTTTAAATTGCTAATAATTTTTTATTATAAATTTGTCACATAATATATAAATATGGAAAAAAATTTAATTTGAATAACTTTTGACCAATTTTTTACCCAAATTTTATTCAAAGAGCTATCAAAATTATACAGTTTTAATCATAAGTTATTAAAATTTTGGTCAGGAGCTATGTAAATTATTTTTTTGCATATATTTAGGTATCACGTGATAAATTTATGATAAAAAATCTTTAGCAATTTAGATGTTGTCTACTTGAATAATTATATAAAAATATATTCAATAATTTAGAGATTAAAATAATACAATTAAAATATTAAAGATAAAAATGAGACAAAATTCATATTTTAAGAATTTCCAGTACAATTAACCATTGATCCAACTTGGAAGATTCATATTCTATCACCCGCCTTATGACTATTACTAATAACCCAAATATAAATTTCTAATTTTAATTTCTTATTCGAATAGATTCAAAGTTAGTTGCTTAGAAGCACGGACACAATATCACGAACTATGTACTTCCATATACGTACGTTAACTACTGTGAGTAACTAGGTTATCATTGCTGGACCCAATATCATTTTGACACGTGGACTTAAAACGGTTAAACAATATATTTCGCCAAACTAATCATACTTACGTATTCACCACGTGGCAAAAATCAGATAGTGCCGCACATTATTTTTCGAGCCCCCCCCCCGCCCCAATTGTACTTCCAAGTTTTCAGTATCTTTCTATTTCCTTTCCTTTCATCGGATCACACTGAAAATTCTCAGGCGGATTATGTATATCGAACCCTCTCTCCGATTCCCCTCTGCCGTATCCTACGATCGAGCACAGTGATCGAAGGTTTGGGGTCCTGTTGGCTGTAAAAGCAGAACGTTCGAGAAAATTCGGAAGATATACAGTTGAAACGATCTCCAAGGAAAGGAAAGCAATGTCGACGCCGGACATTGCCGGAATATTAGACAACTCGAAGTTGCTCGATCGGTTAAGGAAAGATCAAGAAGACGTGCTCCAAGAGATCAACAAGATGCACAAGAAGCTGCAATCCAGTGAGTTTCACCTACACCATACAAAATAATTGATCATCTTACCCATCGTTATCGGTGATTGATCAGCAATTAACAATCTCTTATTGTCATAGGTTGTCATCTGCTCTTGATCTGAATACGAATTGGTAGTACATTTATTAAACATGCGTGATTTCGTTGTTTTTACATTACACGGTTCAGAATGCTATTAATCGTACTGTTTTTCCCCAAAGGCGACTACTTTATATTTCATGCTATGATTTTACTCCTTCAGTGTGAGGGTAAGGTGTGAAATGACTCCATGGTAGTTTGATTGCAGAGAGTTTGTGTAGCTGCTAGAATTTAATGAGTTTTTGTACATAGAATTCCGAAACAGGATCACATTACATTGTAATGTGGACCGCTGCATGGATGGATTTTGGGGAAGAGGGCGACCGCTCTCCCCCAAGAGTTGCAAAAAAGCACTTTTTATCATTACTAGTATTTGCCTTGAATATATCCATATTATCTAGGGTAGCCCCCTAGATTTTTTGAGAGATACAAGGCTGCCCCCTAGATTTTGTGGAAATTCTAAGCGGTCGCCCAAAATCATGTGTACAACATCTATGCAGTAGATTTTAATGTTATAGTGGATGCAGTAGATTTCTCGTCAATATTTGTTTCATATACCTCTCACATTTAATATAGTTGGCTCCTCTTGCAAAAGACATGATCATTATTTATGAATCATCTCTACTCGACATTGAGATATAGATGGAGCTTATTGTTCTATTATACCTTTTGAGTTTGTGCTCATCTATCAACTGGCCTTTATGATGGCATTGCCTTCTTGAGGTCAAGGGTTTAAATCCCCAATCCCCCTCAAAAAAAAAAAAAAAAAAAGAGTTTGCGCTCATCTAACATACTATGTTAGAAGTCATCAAGCTTTGCAATGTATATCTGAAGCTATGTCGAATGCAAGACATCTAGTACCAATAACAGAAGCAATTGTTCAACTACTTAGAAAAGATGGATCGGTTGTTTTGGTTGAGAAAGTTGTTTTTTCGAAAAACATGAGACATATGGGTGATATGATTGTGTTCTACATTGGATTGAGGTTGTTCATGTAACTGTGCTGCTGTGAGAATGGCTAAAGTTATTTCTAGGAGGAAGTTTATTTTATTTTTTCTCAAATCTGCAAACATTTATGTGATGGCTTTACAATAATTTGTCCCTCTGCAGCTAAAAAATAATCACATGCATTATAGAATTGGTGTGGTCTAGATTCACATTGGAAAAAAAATCACTTTCCTCCCACTTAGATGATACTTTTTAGTTCTTAGCCAGGTTTTGCTGGGATCCAACTAATTTTAATAAAGACCAATCCGACATCTTTGTTAAGATCTTTGATGTGTGCTATATTAATCTTTGTAATTTACCACCATGAACACAATTTTGCTCTACCCCTAGAGCCATTATTTCCTAAAAAGATAAATGTACTTTCGTTCATAAGCTGTGCAATGATCCTTTTTACAAAAGCTAATGTACAATTGCCAGTTTTGACCATACCAGTATTGCACAACCTCACTGTCATCAGCATTGTTGCCATTTCACAACTGCTATCAACTTCACCACCTTAACAGCATTGCCAACACCCCATCCCAATTTGGAAAAAAATTCAACATCATGAGCTCATTGTTAATTTTACCACTATCCACTCCCACTGTATGGTCACCGACTCACTGCCAGTGCCATTGACCACCATTATGATTTGTTATCTTCATACGTAGCCCCTTGCCAACACCCCCCCCCTCTGCTTTTTTAGTTATGATCACAAATCAGCACATCAGGATGGGCATGCATCATGTGTGATGTTTGCAAAAATTGTTCAAGTAAAGGCCTTGGGATTACCAATGTTCAATATATTATGCAATCTACACAAGCAAAGAGATTTTATGATGAAACTCTGTAAAGGGATGAATAGGTATAAGTAATGCTGAAATGTATTTCTGGATGAACTTTTATAGATTCTTCAATTCAAACTGCAAGTGATAGTTGATTGGTTTCATTGGAAACGTTAGATGTAAATCACCTATCTGTAAGGGTGAGAAACTGAATTTTTGGTTCTCTGTGAATGGTAGGGGTTTTTAATCTTTGTTTTTTTTTGTGTTTATGCGGGAAGCCTTAAGTGGGAAGTTAATTATTGATTGTGCTGATGCATATAGTAAAAAAAACTTACTTAACTTGAAGATGTCAAGGTACTATAAGGGCAAGAATGACCTAAGAAGGAAGTGGATCTAGTATTGACAAAAACTTATTGTTTTCTTGTAGTTGGCAATGGTGCCCTAAACAGAGCTGAATGGTTAAAATGATTTTCGGTTGCCACATAATTGCTCCATAATGTCAACCGAAAAACAGAATTTTTGGCATTATAAACCATGCAATCTCTTTGCCACCCTTGAAGACAATCTACACACAATCAAACAAGCTCACACAGCCAATTAATATCTGCTCAAGTTCGTTATTCACCCTCTTTTTCCTGGACGAAAAAAGAAAAATATAGGAATTAAAGAATCCAACCATGGTCACAGTCTCAGCATTTTGTCTTGTCATGGAAGACTCAAGCTTGTGAGGGCTTGAATTCAACAGTTTCACTCTCTGACGAAGTGTTTTTTTTTTCTTTTTTATATTTGGATGCTTTGTCAGTGTTCTCCTTTCTATTAGGCGGGTATCAAAGCTACATATAACACTTGCAGTGACGAGTGAGAATAGATGACAGCCATTGTTGGATGTTAATTTTGTTCAACATCCTTGCTTTATTATTTTATGCCTATGTTTAGGCTATTATTTCATGCTCATGTTCTCTCTTCACTTCACATTGGTCTATTAGTTCTCTTCATCTGTTTTTGAGAATTTCTCCTTGGGGTTCTCTGCATGATGGTTGAGTTATGCTGCTGATCATTTAAAACTTTTGACAATGAGTTGAACCACTTTGAGGTCTCAGAAGACACTTGTTTCTTTCTTCTTATGTAGAAGTTGACTTCAACCTTTACGTTGGAGTAAATGAACAGCAAATACATGCTTGCTTTAACTTCTTTTTCTTGTGTTCAGCTCTTGTTCTCTCTTCATGATTACAGCTGTTAAAGATCTATATTTTTTCATATTCCAATGCAGCACCCGAGGTGGTTGAGAAGCCTAGTGATACTTCACTGTTGAAACTTAAGCAGTTATACACTCATGCCAAAGAGCTTTCTGAAAATGAAGTGACGTACGCCTATTCTATAACTATGTCTGGGTTGAATAAATTAGTTATTTCCATTTGAAAAATAAAAATTAACTGAATTCTGATGTTTCTTTGTTGGGGTGCAGTGTTTCTACTCAGTTGTTAAATCAACTGGAGGCTCTGTTACCTTCTGGCCCCTCTGGGCAACAGCGAAGAAAATTCGGTGTGTGCTCCAACTGAGCTATGACTTGTTTCTAATGAAAACATTACTATCAGCTTTAGTGCTGGCTTTGATCTTTTCCCTTTTTGCTTAAAAATATGCACACCTGAACTTAACATTCTATTTCTAAACTCCTTGATGCATTTTCCAAGTATTCATGTATTTTAACCAGCTGTTGTCTCACATATCAATTTGGTGAAAATGCACTTAAGCTAGATGTTCTGTTGAGCTGTCGGGGCATGTGTCTCTTTTTCCAGTGGCACAGAATCATGTAAAGGGCTCATTGTGAGGTACAGACTTAAATGCATGAGCAGTGAACTAGCATTCAGACGAGAGAACACTATAAATCCCCTATACGATTGATCTTGTTGGCTGTATAGTTTCATATTGCGTTTATGCTAGTGTTCCTGTTTGAATACAATCAATTGGTGCATGATGGACATAGACAGGGGAGGGGGGTTGAGTTGGGCAACTGCACCAACTGAAACCTTGCCAAGGATTTGTTATTCAAAATTCTAGGAAAATAGAAAAGAGGGGGAAAGGTTTTTCAAAGCCTCCTTTCTAATAAAATGGTTCTTTTTTAGATATTGATGGATAAGAGAGTAATTCAATCAATTAGGCTTACTCGTAGACATCAAAATGGCTGACTATCATAGTTGAATTGGAACCTATTTGGTGATTGCTGTTTACTTTTCCGCGGACGATTATGCACCATTTACTATTCTTCAACAATGGATTGCCTCCACTAGAACAAAATCTTGGCTTTCTCCCCAATGGTGAACATGGATTTTGGTATCTGAGTGGGTCATTTCTTACAACGTGCTTGATGCAAATGAAACTAAGCAAATAAATTTGCATTTTTTAAAAAGAAGGAAATGGAAAAGCAAAACAATGGTGCTTAAAGGTGAAGAAGTTGTACACGTAGGTTAACTAGTGACAACAATGCATTTTCATGCCTTCGATTTGAAAGCTCTATTTTTGTTGCAATTGCAAAAGTTCCTTCTAATGCAGTTATCTATGACCAGTTAAAGTTCTAAATTGGATGTCACATGAAATGCAGAAGGTAATGAACAGAAAAAGAAACGAATGAAAGTTGATTCAGATGGCCCAAGGCTTTCTCCTTCCGTGCGAAACCACCTGGATGCTCTTGCTAGTTTAAAGGGTGAACAAGTAGGCATCAATTCTTTCTTTTTTGTTTTCTTTGTTTTTTGATTGAACCATCAGCTCTATCTCATTAACCTCTTCTTTAGTTCGTTATTCCATATTTAGCATCGAATTTATTATTATTTTTTTGTTGCAAGTATTTTGTCACTTTTATCATTGCCCATGCTAGGGTAGAGTTACATCAAAATTATATTTGAAGGAGATAGTAAAAAAAGAAATGATAGTTATTAATCTAACAAAATATGACCCATAATAGAGCCCAATGGAAGATTAAGATTCATGTATTTTGTCACTTAGGTAGTTGCAATAAATTTTTTGATTCTAAAACTGCTTACTATTTCTTCTCTGTAATATGCAATATGTTTTTTCCAGGTAGCAGCTAGGGTCACTCTAGACGACGCTCCCAAAGATGAGTGGTTCATTGTCAAAGTAACTCATTTTGACAGGGAAACAAAAGAGTAAGTATAGTTTTGCTATATTATTAAAAAAGAAAAGAACACCAAGAATACTTGCAAGTCTGATTTGATGACCAATAAATTAGAAATCAGACTGCATTTCATTTCACAAGTTGGTTGATGCCTTGGTGTACAGAGAGTTGTATCCCACATCGAGTGGTAAGGGTTACCTGAGGTTGGTTTTTGTGGTTGAGGAGTTTCTTCTCTAATTGTTAATTGGTTTTGGGTTAGATGCTCTAATATTGTCCAAGAGCCGTATCTTGACATTCTTGCTGGGCCCCATTTGAATTTCTTGATATTTATGCTTGCTTGTTTTTTGATTATTCGACTTGCGACTCTAGATCTCACGTAGAGAACTTGTCTCATACATTTGCCCATTTGAATTTTTTTTTTCCGGGTAAATAAACCGAATTTTTATTGATACATTAGAGGGAAAATAAAAAAAATCCTCTTAACATCTGTCTGTGTAGTATCCATAAACATGGACCAACACTAGGACGATCAAGCCATGTCATATATCAATTATCCAATCAACAGAATCTGAATCAACTTGCAGCTAATTAAGCATCCATTCAAATCCACAAATTCCTCAATTGTCACACCTTTATATCAACAGGGATTCAAAACCATCAAACTCACAGATTCACTCAAAGCAAACAAGAATCTGGAAGCTGTCAATTGTAGACAATAGCCCTGTTCTCTCTAGAATTCTTGAATTTGATGGATAAAAGTCTGCGTCTTATGGTGTCACAAATTATCTGCTGTAAAGCTATTGCGTCCTTTTGGTTATTACAATGAACTCTTGAGTCTCTTTCTCTTCACAGATAATTTAACAGTAGCAACCAGGCATAGTGTCTTAATGATATTGGCAATGAATTTACCTTTCCATTGAGTAGCTTGTAAAATAAAAGTTTGCCATGCGGTCCCACACTTGGATATAACAGCTAACCATAGCAGCACATTCCATGCAAGAGATAGATGATTAGGGGATTCCATTACAAAGGTACAAAAACACATCCACAAGTTAGTTGAAGTGAAAATGATCGTGTTCTATCTCTAGTTCTGGGCCTCTCTTCGATTGCAAGCCATAGGATGAAAGTCATGCGGGGAATAGTTTAATTGAACCAGACTATTTTGCACCAAGGAACTTTGGCAGAATATACCCCTGTTGATGAAGGCAACCACTTAACAACATCACCAGATGAAGACTTGGGGAGAGCAGCTGGCACTGAAGCTTTAATCTCCATTAACTCGGCAGAGTTAGTTATTGGCCAATTCCAATGCCCATCATGAATTATATCACCGGCTTTTGATCCCAATGGAAGTCCAGAATCATAAATAACTTTACCATTCCATTTTAGTAACAAAAGGCCTAAAGGATGGCAATGTCCCTTCACAGTATTTCTTCCATCCCTAATGACATGTTTCACTTGCCCTGTCTCTAGGTCCCTATAAGGATCTTCCTCTACTTCCAAGAACAAGTTTGCGGAGTCTTCAAGTCCTAGAAATTTTTACTTTTCACACCATATCTTTTTGCCCAGTTAGTCCAGATATTATCAGTATCAGTAAGAAGATACCAGGTATATCTAGCCACCACGGCCATATTCCAGGTCACCAAATTCCTACTAACCAATTCCCCTTTTGCTTTGGGCTTACAAATATCCTCCCATGCTACTTTAGGCCCATCCTGTACCTGACCACATAAATGCTCTCATGGTCTGCTCTATGTTCTTGAATATTTTCTTAGGCAAGAAGAGATGGCTTGCTCAATAAGCTTGAATGCTACACAAGACTGACTTAATAAATTGCATCTACCTGCATGAGAAAGAAATTTGTTAGTCCAAGAGCTTATTATGGCCATTCGAATTTCTTGATATTCATGTTTGTTACGTGTGAGTCCAGATCTTGAGGAAGGGTATAAAGAGAACTTGTCTTCCATAGCGAAAGATTAGGGCAACCCAAAGATGGTTTTATATGGTTGAGAGATCTCTCCGTTCATTGACAAACCATATTATGTGCTATTGAGAAAACTTGGGGCAATTGCTAGTAACTAGTTTGCATTATTACTGGAGTTGAAACAAGTGCTTTGAGTATTTTCATATAGATACAATGTTTTGTTGTGGCTTGTTAGGAACTGGCTAACTGAGTACGTTTCAGATAGAGTACATTGGTGGAACATGATTCATATGATCCACTCCAAGTAGTCAAGAAAAGGTGGTGTTGAGTTGAGTTAACCTAGCTTCAGTCCTGGCTTCTTGGGACAAACGTTTTTCATCTTATTGAGAAGACATTTTTTCATGTGTTCTTCCCAGAAATAACTTACAGTGTTTCTAATGGTATGCTTAAATTGGAGACCTTGTTCATAGGATGATTACCACTGTGCCAAAATGATTTGTGTTCTGCTGTTCCTGCGTCCTAGTGTCTTGAGTACATACAGGGGATACAGGTAAGGCGGAGTTGTTAGATTGTGTTCTGGTTCCACACTGCTTGATAAAGTGAGGATCTATGTTATATTTTTAAGGGAGAGACCAGGCTTAGTCTGTCAATGTCTCCCATATTGGGATTATCTTCACAAAACAACTGTCCATGACCCAAAAAAATTGCCAATCACCCTGATTACACAGAGGACACTTCATATTTATGGAGACCTCCTGAGTTTATATTTTATAACAGAAAAACACCTCTACTAATTTTATGGATGTCCCTGACATTTCAGGAATCGCATATCAACTTCCTGAGGTTTGTTTATCTTAATAGAAATGCCCTTTCTGAGATTACGCACTAATGCATACCATGAGTTCCAATATTATTTAGGTGTGAAACTATGAATGAGAATATATTTCTTGTAAAAAAAAATCTGACTTTTGGCCTTGGTTGTGCACGCCACAGCATGACATCATATTGTAAAAGGTATTGCATATTCATGTTTTTTGGCTGGTGTCTCAAATCTTTCTTGGCTGATAATATTGGCACTTGATAAACAGCTTCAAGCATTAAAGTTAAACTTTCATAGAAGCGTACATTATCATGAATATTTTGAATAAAGTGCCTGAGGTGGCTTTTGTAATCACAATAACTTACAGCTTTCTTCTTCATCATCTTCTTTGTGTTTCTCTCTGTTCTCTTTCTCGTTTTCTTCTTTTTCTCTACACATGTAGTAACCTCTATGCTTTCATGCCTTGACATGTTTTGACTATGCAAAAGTTGTTGTGTTTTCTCATGACCATGACTACGTGCTTTAATGCAATTTCTCTTCCCTAAGTGGACAATTGGGTTTTGTGTTAGATTGAATTAAATATATTGAGGGAACAAAAGGGGGAGGGAAAAAGTCCCCCTTTATCACCTTGTTATGTTCTACACAAGTCTTGTCTGCTACAACATATCTTTTTATGCAGATTTGAAGTACTTGATGAGGAACCTGGTGATGATGAGGAGGGCACTGGCCAGAGGTAGCTCTTGTGTCTGTTTATTTGGAGCTTTGCATAGAATTCTGTCAAATTTATTATGTTGTGCTCACTTCTGTCTTCCACATAATAAATTGCCATATTGGTGGTGCTTGCTTTATGCAAAGCATATACTTAACTTGAATGAATATAAACTTGCTTTCGGAATACAATAGATTTTGATTTTGGGCTTGCAAATGCATATAATATTTTCCTGCTTGTTGTTATGTTTGTGTTGTTGGAATGAATCAGTCGTTTAATTGGTATTTTTGCTTCTCCTGTACTAATCAAGAAGTGTAGAACTATCACTACTCCTAATGTTACACTGTACATGTACTTGAGTCTGCATGTCAAGTGAGGGTGTGAATACAATTATTTGATTTATCTATCCTTTTGAATTTAGCACATAGGAACGCAGCAGAATTTGCTCAAGTTCCAAAATTTTCTTCCTCATAGCCTAGGGTTTGAATGTGTTGAAGTTATAGTGGATCTTCAATATGAGTGTTCCCATCTTTCTGAATTAATGAAAAATAAATTTATAAGCCAAGTATCCCTTTGAATACATGGTGACGATGGAAATATGTTTAATTTTTTTATGCATTGTCACACCTATACCTATAGCCATGCCTTTTCAGGTATTAACTTCACATGACTTGAAGCGCCTTGTGGCATCAGTTGCTCATGCAACTCTTTGCGGGAAGTTGTTGTCATTTCTTTTTTGTTTTGTTTTCTTTTATTTCACATTTCAGTTGATCCTACTCTTCCTTCTGTGGTAAAATTGCTATGTTCGCATGGATTAGGATTTGGTGACATATCATTCCTTGCTCGCTTAGGAATCATGTGTTCAATGATACGCCTGTCACTGCATCCTCACTTTAGGAACAGATATTGTTATCTTGTCTAGTGAACTTTCTATCTTTGCTTCTCTTGTATCTCAAGTTCCACAAGCTGGAAGAAGAAAAAAAAAAAAAAAGAACTACTTGGGTTTGTAGTAAGAGATTTGCAGACTTCTCTGATACCCACCTTGACCTTGTAATTTTTTTGTGATTAATTGTTATAATATTTTACTTTGATAATATGCAATACCTTTCAGGTCATTCTTAGTAGTTTCTCCTTTACTTTTTATTTGTTTCCATGTGTTTCATTGTGTCTCGTGTGCCAATTTTGTTTTGGGTTTAGCTACTTCATTTACCTGTCATTTTACAAACATTATTTTCATTGAGATGGCATGTTGAGTTTGTGCCGTTGCTTCCTTGTATTCATATTTATGTTAGAAGCAAAATGTTGTTGACATATTGTCATATAACTTACATTTATAATCCTGCAATCAATGCTATGTTGTTTAGAATCGTTTTGGATTATGATTTTGTTTTTTTGTAATGCCTCGTTTACCAAGTATAAGCCATTAGTTCAATCGATTATGGATTCTTTTTTTATATTTCTACTTTCAGAAAGTACAAGCTCCCTATGTCGCATATCATACCTTTCCCTAAACGAAATGAATCCTCTAGTGCTCAAGATTATTTCTCTCCTGGAAGTCATGTTTTAGCAGTCTATCCTGGAACAACTGCACTGTATAAAGCAACGGTAGCCCATGCTCGTAAGGTAAAAGATACCCATCTATTTGTAACCGTGTATTTAGTTTTGCACTATACTTTTATCAATTTTGGTTGATGATATTGTGAAACTGATTACTGGTTGCATTTTCATGCCTTTGCGGTGTTCTTCCACTGTTTTGCAAATTCTCAGAGGAAGACTGATGAGTAAGTACCTTTCCTTCCTTCAGTTAGAATATTGCACATTTTACTGAAATTCTTTCTTTCTGCGGGGCATTAGAGACCAAAGGGAAATGCAACCATTTCTTTATTCACTTACATGGGGCTGGCTTGAACTTTTTTTTTTTTTAAGAAGATAAATTAAGAAAGAGGAGGAGGAATAGTAGTAAGGGATAGGCTAACTAAAAAATAAAAAAAACAATGAGGGATTTAATGATTGTCAGAATTGGAAAATGCTCAGTGTAGATGAGCTAAGCCAATAGGCTGAACCAAACGAGTTCTTCATCATGAACTTTGTAGAGCCAAACAAGTTCTTCATCATGAACTTTGTACAGTGCACACCACTTAGATGGCCTCTAGAAAGTCATGATAGTACAAAGCCATGAAAGGGTGTTGGATTTTGAATTGCTTTAAAACAATTTTGGATGATATAACTTCTATATGGTTTCTAAATGTCCTACATCCGGGGATCGTCTTGATTGTCAAACTGGACCTCATTAATTTGTTCTTCCTGGAAGATGCTTGGGAATTTTTAGCTTAATAAATGAATTCTGTTAAATTTTTTTTCCCAGAAAGTTTTATTCTTTTTATTGTGGTGACTTGAAATTTTTTTCGCTGGGCAGTTATGATTTGGAATTCGATGATGACGAGGAGGAAGATGGATCTTTACCCCAGAGGTCGGTACCCTTCCACAGGGTGGTTGCTCTGCCGGAGGGACATCGACAGTGATTCCATGCTTGTTCATAACTGTTTTTACATTCAAAGTTGATGTGCGGTATCATGAATGGAGCCTTGTACCATATGAATTTATCAGGTATTTTGAGAATTAGGACTGCAAACTCGTACTCATGCGCTCCTTTTGAGTAACTTCATAGTAGGGTTATACTTTGGTATCGAAAAATCCATGACTAGCCATAAAAAAATAAATAAATAAATAAATCCGTGACTATATTTTTTGTTGAAATCGAAAATAAATTTTTGGTAGTAAAATGAAAAGTGAAAAAGGGCACAATAAACTTATTCGGTCCTCTTGTTCATAGCAGCTAAGCCTTTATATAGTCGGTACAGTATTTGCAATTTGATTAAATAGTCGAGTAGTGTGTAAATTAATTTGGACACTCTTGACCGAGGAACCAAAAAAAAAAAAAAAAAAGACTAAAGACTGTTATTTTTTAGACTCAAAAGACCTGATAATAATCATGATTACATTTTTTTTTTGGGTCTGTCAAGAAACAAATATACTACAGCCAATACAAAAACACCAAGAAGCAGCCAAAAATAGAACAAAAAATCAATCAATACCCTCTCTTGCTTCTTTTTGTACAAGTCTTCGTAATTGCTCCAGAGGATTAACCATCCATTTTGGGGACAAGCTGCACTTTCTAGTCTGAGTTGTAACCAGGTGAGCTAATTGATTAGCTTGTCGGTTTACAAATTGAAATCTGAGCAAATGAATTTTACTGGCATAAAATTAAATATCCCTTTGGAAAGGCTGAATCTCTCTAATTAAAGAATTTGGGCCTCGTTGGAGAGCTTCAATCAGCACTTTAGAGTTGAATTTTACAAGAACATTTTGAAAATTCTTACCAATAGCCATGACACAGGCACACCGAACAGCCCAAGCTTCTGTAGATAAAGCTGAGAGGGCATGCATTGTTCCACCGGCACCAGTGATCAGAGATCCCCAACTGGTCATGCACCACAACTCCAAACGCTGCTCGTCTACTGTTTTCCAAAAAAGCTCCATAATAATTAAACTTAAGCCAACCTGGTGGAGACAGTTTTCATACCCACTGAGCTCGTTGTCCATGCTTAAATGACTTTCGCATACCCCTGCTCTAAAAAACTTCAAATGCAGCAACAATTGCTCTCTCTACAACACCAAAAGAAGACAAAATCTGATGGTGAAGCACCCACTCATTTTTGGCTTTCCAAATAAACCATAGGAAGAAAACAAGCAGTGTCTGTCGATTTGGATCCTCTACTCCCCAATTTTCAGTCATCTCAAACTGCTCCATTAACCAAGTCTCCATTCTCGAGACTTTGTGTCTATTCACCCTCAGTTTTAAGGGAGACTTTAACCATACTCTTTCCACCCACAGACACAACAAAAACAAATGTTCGACAGTCTCCTCCTCATCCCCACAGATAAAGACAAACTGGACTGTGAGCCACTCATCTTTTCCATAAACTTTCTTTTACATTTAACAGATTGATTTGTTAGTATGTTATTTTAGGTTAAATTTTATATTCTTTTGTTTAAGAAGGTATGGGGTTTGGATAGAGGTAGAAAAAGATGATGTAATCTCAATGGTACTATTCCATCGACATCCTTACTTATGATTCATGCCATGCCATTATACCCTAAAAAAATAAATTGTCAATTCGGGCAATCTGTTGGTAAAAATATATATAAAAAAAAGAATCAGAAGCTCTGTCGTTGATTGGAACCAAACACTACCAGTGGGGATGTAGTCATTTTCACTATTGAACACATTTTTTTTGATCAAAACCAACAGAACATAAGAAGTGAAATCCTTCAAAATTATATTGGCTTCATACATGTAGTTTAAGGATAATGGGTGACAAGAGCAACCTTAATGCTATCTCGTCGGAGGTGTTTTTTTGTAAGTTGTAACTTGATTTTTAAATCGATTGCACGATCCATGATCAATTATATTTTTATAAATTAAAATTTATATTTTAAAAATTTATAATTTTCGGTATGACCCCTCCTCCCCCAAAAATAAACTGTGATTGAGACAATTGGCGTTCGTTTTTTTCCAATCAATTATTGAACAAGGGAGACCCGACAGACCCACAACATTAACCATTGTAGAGAAATAAAGTTGATGACCACCTCAAAACATTTTAAATCAAAGGAGCTTAGCTGCACCACTGTTAGCTAAAATTTAACGATTTAAATGAAATTAATGGACTTCTCATATTTTTTCGAAAAATCAAATTTGATCCTTAAATTTGAGCTGTTAAATAAAAATTACGCTTGTTTGGACTAAACGGTATTCTTAATTCAAAATCAAATTGACAAAACGACGTCGTTATTGTCCTTGTCGTAGTGTCCACTAGCCCTAGCCAATACGTTGTCGTATGGTTACTTGGAGCTACCATCTACGAAGTGTCGCCCTAAATAAGCCGAAGCTGAGTCTCACTTTTCAGCGCCTACAGCAGAGAGAGAGAAAGAGCAGAGCAGAGCAGAGTAATGGCGAAGAAAGATGAAGATGGAGATGTACCCAAAAAAAAAGAGGATGGGGATGTACCAAAAAAAGAAGAAGAAGATGGAGAGGAAAACAAGGACAAGGAAGGGAACAATCTGCTGGGCCCGCCGACCTTCAAGAAACTTGAGAATGGCAGGTTCAAGTGCGTGGAGACGGGCCACGAATTGCCGAGCCACGCCAGGGACTCCTACGCTCAGAGCAAGCATTGCCGTCTGGGCCTCATCGACGCCGCCTTGGCCCGAAACAAACCCCCTCTCAACATGTTCCAACAAGACCCTCAGTCCCGGTAAATCCACCTAATCTTCTTCTTCTTCTCTCTCTCTCTCTCCTCTTCAATTAGGGTTTAGGGTTTAGAAACATAATACGGTCATTATTATGAGTTGATTCTGTCGTCACAGAGAAATTTCTTTTTGTTATCTCAATGTTGGTGCTGAGTTAGTGTTTGATTTGGGCTTGTTGCAGTTCGAAGTTAATTTGTAAGCTAACAGGAGTTACCATCAATAAGTCTGAGGAGCATATATGGAAGCACATCAATGGGAGGAAGTTCTTGATCATGTTAGGTTTGTATTCTTGCTATCATTGAAGCTTTCAATTCTACGTTTTAGTGTATGACTTGTCACAGGAAAATATGGGAATCTAGATGTTCCTATTTGAAAGGTTTGCCCCTGTGTATTGCTTATAAATGGTCATTTTACCAAAATGTGGGCTTTCCTAAACAGAGAAAAAGGAAGCTGAAAAGCAAACACCCAATGGAATGATAGGTGAGCAGAATGAGGTGGCACAAGAGAAGAAATCAAAGCCTAAGGCAGATGGTGCAAAGAAAAGAAAGAATAAGAAAGAGAAAAATGTTGGACAAATTGCTCAAGAAGCAAGGGATTCTTCTGATAAGGAAAGTGATTTGGGAGAAGCTGACTTCTGGATGCCTCGGGTGGGAGAACGTTGGGATTTTGAGGATGGAGGTGATCGCTGGGGTTCTGGGTCTGAGGCGGCTCCAGAAACTGTTGGTGGTGATGGAGAAGGTATGATTCATCAGGACCCTTATGTTATTCTATTGAATGCATCTTCAGCTGGATTGGATTTGATATTAATTTAAATTACTTTGCGAGACAATTATAGACAATTGTCTAAAATTTTGAACTTTTACTAGTGTCCCGGTCGCATTACAGCTAATGAATTCGCTGCTCGTCATAGATTCTAAATTTTGCAAGAATGACTTGATAGCTTTTTGCAACCTCATCGCATCAGTTGATTCTGATAGGGGAAGAACTCGTCAACTGAGCTTCACTTTTTGTACAAGGAAAAATCTTGCACCTTATGCTAATGACTATAAGGTTCAGATTTGACTGGAAAAAAGAACAAAATAGCACTACTTCCTTTTGCAAAACGAATAAAATGCCAGAGACTATGGTTGGGCCGGTCGGAGGCACTTTGATGTTTAAGTCAGTAAGGGTTCTGAGATGAATCAAATAGACTTGTTACGAAGAGAGTGCATACCTTTGACTCAAGCATTACCCGGTATTTATAGTGTCACATGGTGCCCTTTTTGCTAGGGTTCCTGCCATTGACTACACTAGGTGACACACCTATTCTTTTGCCGGATTATCTTTAATTGATGCTGAAATATCTTTCAACATCTTTTCTCATTCGTCTGTTTTTTAGACCATGTTGATAATGTTAGCCTATGATTTAGGTAACTTCCTTATTAGTTTAACACCATCTCTGATTCTCGGGATAGCCTAGCTATCTTATTCACTATAGATTGACTTCGTAGGAAAGACCCTAACTATTGGCTCTGCTCGGTCTTGTTTTTAGCTTGGTTAGGACTAGTGGCTCCTGTTCACTTAGTTCGGCTCGGCCATTCATGGTATCTTTTTTGCTCGAACAATCAACTGTTAATTCGGTGTTGCTTTGTCGGCTTAGTTCAATTTACGGGCCTGATAAGCTCGACCAAATGCTTACAATTCATCATCACTCTTGGCCACGTGCCCTTTGTCACGTGCTTGTACTAATTCGAATCATTAAATGGCCTAATCATGCGCAGTCATTCTACGCCCCTTCACTTGTCCCCAGGGAATGTACACCACGTGGCACACGCTGGTTGACGTTTCTTTGTCCAAGTTTGCCTTCATTAATTGCTATGTATTGTTTCCCGCACTGTGCACGTCCCTACACTTCTAATATTTTGTTTCAAAATCATTTAGCATCTAGTCTAAATTGTTCTAAATCTATACTTGTGCACACTACTATAACTGCAGCTGCGTTAAAACTTTGCTCAATATTGTGCTTATTATTCGGTTTATTTGAAGTAAGATCACTCAGAAATTCTCCAACCATCCAAAATAATCTTTTGTTCTAGCAGAAAAAGTTGTGCAAGGTTGAAGATTTTCATCAGTAAATTTGGAATTATGTAAAAGAGGAAAGGAGAAAAAAAAGCATTGTTTTATCAGCTAAGAAGTTTCACCAGGGAGTTCAAACACTCTTGGATGTTAAAAGTGAATGGAACTCCATATTCCATAAGATACTATGAATGCCAGTGTCAATGTGGTTTATATTTTGTCACAATTGTCTGGGTAATCATGGTTTATTGTTTTACAGCCTGCAATTGACTTGATAGATTCAAGCCAATTCATAGAAGCTCATGATTTATTTTCTTTCTTAAATCTTTGCTTCATTAATTCTAGCATTTTGCTACCATTTGTGTCTTGCTTGACATCTACTTGAATATAGCCATCTCTAGTCTGAAACTTGTTCTTAACAATTTCAATGATATATTTTCATCAGATGGTGCAACTGAAGATTGTAAAAATAATGCCAAGGAGCTTTCAAAGCGGTAAGTTGCTTAATTCTGCTGTGGTTTTTTTCACAACCTTATCTTTAGAAAAACATGCAATTTTATTGTTTTGAGGGTCTACTGTTTCTTTGCTTTGCAGGACAAAGCGAATGTCCATAGAAATCGGACCCAGTAGCTTTGCTTCAAGGAAGAAGAAGAAGAAGAAGACCAACTCCACAGAATAAGGGTGCATTAAACTGAGTTCAAAGCCATTAAGGAACTGCAAATTATTTATACTGAGGTCATCTTTACTTTGAAATCGAGGCCATTTGTAGCCTTGAAGATGGACTATGAGGGTTGGGAACTTGGGATGTGCATGTTTAGTCTGTACGGGATATTTATTTTGGCTCTTTTGGGTGGTGTAGATTTATTTTTCTTCTGGTACTGTGTAGAACTAGCAACAAGAACAATAATATCTTTATTTTTTTTGGTTCAAAAATTAGGATATTGGAGTTAGTTCACAAATTTCGATTAATTTCCTCCTGGGTCAAGTAAAAAGTAAGTCATTTATGCTGGTACTAGAGTATTCATGAGAAAGTCAAATTTTAAGGAATTGCTAATATTCAAACTCAAGACGTTTTGGTTTACAGTTCGTCTTTATTACCATTTGAACTATCCTTAAGAATAATAAAATCTTCAAAATAGCTATTTTTGTTATTATGGGTCATAGATTATGCATGTTTTAATATGATAGCTATTTTTAAATCTGAGGAGTAATTGAGATATGAAATTTTAGAAAAAAAGAAAAGAAAAGAAAAGAAAAGAAAGTCATATTTAGGAGTAATTTTCAACATGATGTTTTAATATGATAGTGATACAAAATCAATACTGAATAATATAATAGTATTATTAAGGGAGAATTATACGTTACACCCTAAAAAAATTTAATAATTGTTAGAAGTAATTTTCAACATCACATTTTAATATGATAGTGATACAAATATGATAATATTATTAATAGAGAATTACACTTTATATCTTACAAGATTTAATAATTTTTATTTTATTTTCTTAAAGATTAATTTTTTTTATTACACTCTTAATATATTAAAAATATTGTAACGTGTCCTTACTGTTAATTTTTGTTACTCATTTTATTAACGTTAATAAGATGATTTTTGTCGAAATAAACAATGAGAGTTAATGATAATTTTTTTTATTGTAATACTTTTAATATATTAAGAATATAATATAAAAAAATTAAAATTTAAAAATAAAAAATAAAAACGTTTAATTTCTTCAAGTTTTGTGCTTGGACCCCATGAGAAAGGGATGGGAATCCACTGTAGCGCACATTTCTGATCTCATCAGTGACTGTCAAAAAGTATGCCGGTTTATTCTAAAAATATTTTGGGTAAACTACATAATTACCCCTGAACTTTAGTATTTATTTTTAATTACCCCCTAAACTTATAATTTTTTTAATTTAGCCTCTAAACTATTTAATTCACTTTAATCAGCACCTTCCATTAGATTCACGTGTTAAGTGGGGATGAAACCCTAACGTGAACTGCAAATGGAAGCTAGGGGAGGATATTTTTTATATTTTAGGTGTTATGTAAAAATGAACTTCATCTTCTTCAGTGGTTCATCACTTGAAATTGACATTGGTTATCACTAACGGAGATCACTATCAAGATTTTAAAAAACTCACCAAAAGATTTTGCAAAAGACAAACTCAATAATTATAGTAATTTGATGAATCCATGAATCCAAATCCCTTGAAGAAATTCACTCTTAATCATAGTGAACATCAACTCACAAAAAAATTTATTCAAGCACTCTAATTGATCAAAAATTCATGCTATGGTGGCGTGATTTGCGCTGTTGTGGTGTCATCAATTTAAGTGGTGTCAATTTGGGCTATTGTGGTCGGCGTCAATTTCAAGCGGGTGTGACAAATGGATTTAGGATGAAGATGAAGAGATGAGGAGAATCATTACAACTTAAGGTGAAATCGGAGAAGAGCAATCAAAAATCGTCTGCTCGTCAATTACGTGGTCGGCATCAATTCCCAATAGTTCTCTTTGGTGGGCTGCTTCGATGTATGCTGGTGAATGGGAGGGAAAACGATAAAGGTTCAAACAATCGAAGAAAAAATGTTGGGGTTAAAGTTTCATCCCCACATGAAAATACCAAAAGTGCCTCCATCAGCTTTTATCTATATTTCACGTTAGGGTTTCATCTTCACTTAACGTCTGAATCTAACGGAAGGTGCTAATTAAAATAGTTGGTTCCATTCCCATTTAATGTCTAAATCTAATAGAAGGTACTGATTAAAATGAATTAAAATAGTCCAGGGATAATTTAAAAAAAAATTGAGAGGGCAGTTTAAAACAAAATACCAAGGTTCAAGGGTTATTTATGTAATTTACTCAAATATTTTTCTAATAAAGAAAAACATGTTTTTTCATTTATCTTGTTTAGCATAAATTGCACAAGCATGGTCATGAGTAGCCCTGTCAAAAATCGACACGACACGATTAACCGACATGAATTAAACGGGTTTGAGTAAGACCTTAACGGGTTCAGGTGATAAACGGGTAAACTCGTTAGACACGTTTAATAAACGGACCGTATTCGGGTGAAACCTGTCCACCTGTTTATCACCCGTTT
>CM042190.1:33260720-33274597 GCA_023539305.1 Ilex asprella
TTTATCTTAATATCTATATTAGTTCCTTATAACTCTAAGCTAAGCAAAAACCATTTATCATAGATAAATTTGTTTCTATATCATCTTGTTGCTTCTGCCAATGTTTACAGGAAGAGTGACTTTTTATCTGGCCACTGAAACTGATTGTATTCTTAATCACATATTTTTTGTTTGATTTCTCTTTGCAGATTATATTTCATTATTATTTTCTTATGCTTATGTTTACTATTATTTTTTGTTGAATATCAAAATCCTAAATTATTGTTGACTTTAGTATTTGTTTCTAAGTTATCTGTTGAGCCATTTAGCATCTGCACACTTGTGGGAAGAATATTTGTTGTGAACTCATAAGGCTAAGGTGTCTGTCCTTGGGTTTTTAGTTGAGAGCTCTATGTTGGTACACGAAGGTCATTGTCAAGTATCAAGGCTGCAATACTGCTGCATTATGTTGTACATGAGCTTAACATTGGTTATTCTTAATATTGTGTTTTCAGGATCAATCTTTGTTAGCCAGATTTTTTTATATAGATTTTACCTCTATGGGTGAGCCAGATGTCAAAGAAGTGCACCATGTATCCCAAAACTGGATCTATCTACTTAGAGAATACTCACAATGGGTTGCTGAAAAACAAAAGTTGGCCCTACCTATTTCTCACTCTCAGGAGATCTTTCGAGCTGGTGAATACACATAATATTAAGTTGCCAGAGTTTCTTACTTGTACTCGATTGGTGTTTTTTTATTTGGTATCCTTATTTTGCAGATTAAGTTTATGTTTGTTGTACCAACACTCTACCCTATTTGTCTGTGTAGAAATGCCCCTATTACTTGGTACAGTTGCGAGTGTTTTCATCATGCATCAAACATTAGGGACCTCTGCTGTAGATCTCCTGGCTGTTAGTGGCAATATGGATCCTAAACTTGGTGTTCCCTTGTTATTAGTCATTTTATTCTACAATCACACATTATCTGCTGAAGATGTAGATATTGACTTTCATGATAAGTTGGTGAGTGTTAGTTTTTAGCTGCAATTCGTTTGGCATTACTTAATGCATGAATTTCCTTTTGGCTTTAGATCTTTAGTGTTATTCGACAAGTTTTCTGTTGACTATATATGCAGCTAAAACTTCTGGGAATGCTCCCATCACTTGCTTCACATCCTGCGATGATGCCACTTATAGTTCAGACTATCTTGCCAATGCTTCACAAGGATTCAAAGCCGTATGTTCTCTACAAAAATCATCTCCTTTTTTGATATATCATTTTCCTTCTTTTTTTTCATGGTTCACTATAACCGTACCTTAATCAGATTGTGATAAATATTCTGTGAGTGGACTGCTTTCTTTAATGTTATTTTTATAAAAAGATTAAACAAACAGTGTCTTCTCATAATACGGGCATATCTAGTTTGGGAAGCAAGCATTATTTAAGAAACTACAAATGTTAAAGTTTCCAATTGGTATGTTAAAAAAATCAATTAGAAATCTGATAGATGGACATGGATTTGTGAGTTAATTCTACAGAACTTATGAAATCTCAATTTGTAGTCCAAATTTTTGAAACCTTAGTTCTGCTTTTCCTGATAACCATACTTTATTATAGCATTGGGGATGTTGGATCTACACATGTTGCACTTGTGAATTATAGTCTTTGAGAAGCAGTTATTTATTCCTAAATTGTTAATAAGTTTAGATGAATCAGACTGTCTGTGAGCATTAGAATATATGCATGAAATATTGATATGGTTTTTACCAAATCTTTTCCTTTTTTACAAAGTCTTCTTCCCACTAAAATGTGTCAGTTTTTTGTGTGACCAAGTTTGTAATTTGCAAACAATTCTTTGGAGTGTAGGGACTGTTTGGTGGTCACTCAACAACTTTGTGTGCTTTGTATGCTTCATGATTCACATTTGATTATGCACATGTGACAGTTGCATTTCGTTTCAAATCTAATAAACCGTTTATTGTATGAATAAGCTACCTTTCGTGGTGTGGTTGTCATCGAGTTTCTTGATTGGTATACTGGGTAATGGTTTTTTATTTGGTGTTCAGTGTGTTGTATGCTACTGCCATACGTTTGCTTTGTAAGACTTGGGAGATCAATGACCGCATCTTTGGGAGTTTGCAGGTAAGATTTGTTTGTGTGTGTCTCATTGACTGTTATATTGTAGCTGTTCTTCATTTTCGTTAAGGTGGAACTGAAGAATCATGGAAAAAATACGAATGATAGTACACTGTACAGGATGAATATGGATGTACTATACACATGGTTTTTTTTTTTTAAATTCCTTCATTTTTTGGTTATTCTCTTTAAGCTTCATATGGGGCCATTAAATTCATTCTATCTATTTCATTGAATGAAATTCTGGTATACTTAGGTTATGGCACATGCCGCTTAGCTTATCATCTTTCTTCATACTATTTTCAACTCGATCACACACGCTTGTTATGAGACCTTATCGATTCTTGATAACATAGGTTTCTGTTGTTTGATATTAGCTGATGAGCTGACAAGTTTTAAACTCTGTAAGATTACCAGTTTGCTTTTGTTTTGGAAGATTTTTCAAGCAAATGGGCAACACCAAGCGAAAGAGTTTCCCTGTAGTTGGTGAACCCATGATTTTCTTTATTTTTGCTAGGTGTGGACATATGATCATAATGGCCATTCACACTCCTTGAGATATCTGTATCTCTAATCTGTATTGATGTTTTGGGTTTGAAAAAGACAATAGCTGTCTTTTTTGCATTGTTGAAGCATAAATACTTAAATTACACCCTCTCTAACAGTTTAAGCTTTTACAATAGATGGTTGTTTAACATGGTATCAGAACAGAATGTCCTGTATTCGAATTTTGTCGCCACCCTAATTATTAAAAATATTTTCATGTGCTAGGCCAAAAACCTAGCACGCACGTTTTGTTGAATTATAAATACTTAAGTTGCTAATTATTAAAAATAGTTTCAAGTGCTAGGCCCAAAATCTAGCACACACGTTTTGTTGAATTATAAATAGTTAAATTACATTCTCTCGAACAGCCTAAACTTGTAGAGTAGATGGTTGTTTAACATGCACCATATGTTTCCATGTGAGCATGAATCGTAGCCATTGCATGAATCGTAACCATTGCAGCTCTCCCTGCTCTCTTGCTTTCTGTTATTTATTTTACTTAAGCTAATCAAAATGGTCTCCAAAGTGAAAGAAGAGTTTTTTCGTAAAAGATTGAGTGGTAATTTGCCTGGCATGTGCCTGACCAGGTATTTCTGCAGCTTACTTTAGGTTTGAATCAACATTGCAACTCAGGCCTGCCCTATGTATACCCAAAAAACATATCTCATGGTACTGAGACTTGAACTTTATTTTTCGAAGGATAAATGAAGTTATATTGGCTTAGATGATCGGATTATGCCAAAATATACGTCAATTTGGGCTTGTAAAGTACAGAATTTAGATTTTAGTAACTCTTATCTTCTACGATTTCATCATGAACATGGCGTAGATCAAGCCTATAAATTTATGGGTTTTTATGATGAACCCAACTCTGGTTGCAACTAGGCCAGCAGGACAAACTGGGTGTAAACTGCAACATAAACCACTGTGAATCCGTATGCAAAGAGTTAAGTCAAAGTGGAGCTTACTTTGGCTCTTTGAGATCAAAACCAGTTTACTTTTCCCTGTTATTTGTTCGGATGCTGCAAATTGTTAAATCCAAGTACATGTATTGTACTGAAACCTAAATCAAAATGCCACAAACTTCACTGGAGAGGTACCAATCCAAATGATATTGCTTTCCTCATGCCCCTTCCTTTGTTGGGTGGCTGAGATGTTTACTCTTACTTCTTGTCTTCCTCCATCTGAATGTTAGGGGGTAATACTTCCAAAACAGTTCTCCCAGTTCGCATCTGAGCGGAATATCTGTATAAGTATGGCTGTTTCCATTCGGGATGTTTGCAGCAGAAATCCTGACAGGGGTGTGGACCTTATCCTCTCTGTTTCGGTAGGATTTTCTAAAAACTGTCTTGTCTATGCTTTGCCAATGATGCTGCTCCAAGGTTTTTGATCTCTCCTTTTAACAAACAGGCATGCATTGAGAGTCAAGATCCTATAATTCAAGCTCTTGGGTTGCAAAGCCTTGCCCATCTTTGTGAAGCTGATGTAATTGGTAACAATACTGTGCTTTATGTACAGAGTCTACTCTGTTTCTATTTGTTCACCAAATTCTGCTTAAACTTACAGATTTTACTCTATTGGGACTTCTCAATTAGATTCGGATAACCTGCTATTCTGATTGACCGGTGATAATTAGAGAAATTCGGGCAATTGAGTCTTTTTCCTTGTATGATTTTTATTTTTGCTCTCTCCTCATACTCCTCATTGGATGATGGTTTGAATTTTGCTTATTGCTTCCTTGTGACATAGAATCTCAGTTACTGCATTTCGTGATTGATAGGAAAGTTTTCTCATATGAGTCATCGAAAAACATTTTTTTAGAAATTTGTTGGAACCGCTGCCTTGGTGCGACAAATTTCCTAGTTTAAGCAGTTATCTGAAAGAAATTTCATTTTCAGAAAACATGGTTTTTCAATTTCTCATCCTTTAATGGACTGTACTGTTTTGATACACACATATTAGTATAAACCCTTAATCAAAAAGGAAAGAAATTGCTATAAGTGTGCTTATCTGAAACGTATATTTGTTGTCCAGATTTTTATACTGCTTGGTGTGTGATTGCAAAACATGTGATGACCTACCCAGCTAATCCCAGCGTTGCTCACAGGTAAGTTTGCATGCCTTACTTTGTCTCTATGCTTTCAAGGATTTGCTTTTCAATTTTGAAATACATCTGCATTCAGAAGCAAATGGAAAAAATCTGATCCTTATGTGTGAGACTTGTTATTTGATGATGTCAACACTGTTATTCTGCACATTAGTTATGGCATACACATGGAAATAATTAAAATGCGAGGATTGCAAACTGATATCATGCAACATAATTTTATTTTAAGATTACTTCCCATTCAGTATTTTTTAGTAAATTGGTTCTTTCATATTCTATTTAATTTTGATCTCGCTACTTTATGCTGTGTTGGGGATCATTCCGATATTTTTGCACACATATTTCATCTCATGGGATTTGGGAAGGTGGTCTAAAATTGCGTGATCCTCTAAAGGGTCTTGGTTTGAAATGGATACCTGTGTACATCACTCCACTAAAGGCAAGTCTATCTTGCCGTATCCTTGACTGACCTTCTAGAGCAGTTTTGAAACACCAATATGTACCGAGAAAAAATTATAAGCATATATATATATATGAAATTGCAAGATGTGAAATAAAAGAAAATATAGCCTAGAGATTCCCATGCAAGATGTGAAATAAAAGTCACTTTTGAAGTTCACTCCATCATCTTTCTTCACACATTTTTATTAATTGGTGCCCAGATGGGCATTTAAATGGCACCCAAACGTGCCATATTTTAGGTGTGACCGCGAGAGCGAAGGCCACCAAAGTATGAGATGTTGCCCAAGTACTACTAATTCTGTTGACCCAATCAAACTTATGAGTTTGACTGTCAAAGCCTCGTCAATTTGCAGATTCCCAAATGTTTGACTTGGTCAATGCCTCATCAATGTTTGATTGTTCTTCTACCCAGCGAATTAGGTATCCTTGGAAGCACCCAAAAAGCTAAAAAATATGGCAAAATAATTTGTTGTGCACGAGCACTGTCTTGGCATTTAATTTGTTTGAAGACGTCCTGAAAAGTTTTTCCAACCAGAGACTTGTAGCCGTATTTTGCAGATGTATGATGTGTTATAGTTCAGAGGTTTATATGGAAACCTCATGAGTAGAGTTAGTCCTTGAACCTAAGGTAATTTGACAGATTGTGTTAAACTGTACAGTTGAGGTTTTACTCCCTCTGTGTCTACTATCCTGTATTTGCATGGACAGATGGACTTTATCCCTCCTCATATGACACATACATATTAAAGAAAAGCCTCTCTTTGCCCTGATTCTGAGTAGGCTCATACTATGCTTTCAATGGCAGTTGCTATTGAAATGTACGCATTGCGTTGGTACATACATTTTAGATCACTGGTCGTTTTTAGAGCTCTTTTGCATATGTTGAAGGATTTGTCATCCCTCGTTATTATTAACCCTTTTGTTCTTCCAATAATATTTTCCTAGTTCTTAAGAAAAGATATACTTAAAAAGTTTATTTTTTACATCTTCTGGGCAGCATGTGTCTTCTTTTAAGATGGGGTGCAATGGATGCTGAAGCATACCCAGAAGCTGCTAAAGATGTTTTACAAATTTTGTGGGAAGTTGGAACCTTTCGGCATCCTGGTCATGGGTCTCTATGGGCAAAGGCTAGGGCATCTGCCTTTGAGGCATTAACATGCTACGAGGTAGATTATAGATGGCTTGATTGCCTTTTTCACATCTTATTCCCTAAATACCTTCTATGGGTAAGCTATAATAAATCTTTGTAATGCCGCTTGCTTATGTCCAGACAGATTTGTTGAAGTTTTCTAAAGTTCTTATGTCACACGTGATATAATTTTTAGCTCTGCATTTTATTTTGTTTGAGCTGCTCCTTCACCATTTATCATACTTCCAAATCATGCGATCTTTTCTTAGGTATTGCATATTCAGAAAAGCATTCCAGAATTCAGGGAAAAGAACATGGAGTTGCTATTTTCTGAGACAGAGCCCGAAGTACTTCCCGCGGTGGAAGGATTTGAAGTCAAGATTATAACAAACGAGCACCTGTAATGAAGCATTTTCTTCATATTTGTTTGTCTGTTTCACTCGTTGAAGGAAACAATTGAATTTGTTGAACTGGCAACCTTTTGTTATTTTTTCCCAGCACACGACGAAGATTAGTAAAGGAGAAAAGGGTCTCTGCAAACAAGATTGAGAAGTTGCTGGATGTTTTTCCTCGAGTCATCTTCGCTTCAGGTATTAACAGATTGTTGTTCTGTAACCTTTAAGCTGTGTATCGACAAAGAAATGCTGAATTTTTCTTAGTTTCTAGTTTGTTGGATGGAGGATAATTTTTCAAAGGAACATGCTTTTTCGCATTTTTGTTCGGTAGAACTCTTCTTGGTACCCCAAGTTGCTAGATTATTACAATCTGGCATCATGCAGAAAGATCAACAGTTTCTGCGCCTTTATACACTGAAAATACGAACGAGAATCATGTACCTAAACAATGGGGCACTAAAAGTCTATGCCTTTAATTTACAGGAAATAACAGCAGAGCAAGTGAATTACCTGGTGCAGCTCTGTTTTACCTTTCCTTCAATCCCAAAGATCTGAATCACAAGGAGCGTCAAAAGTAAGATAATTGTAACTATGCTTAATGCTTAAGTATTCTAAAGTCTTTATGGTGCTTTAAATCTGCACTTTTAGTGTTCAGGAATTACAAGATGTACACGTTAGATATGAGAATGCATTAGAAGAGATAGGTGCCTCTCTTCAGCTCTCAAGAAATATTCTGATTGCACTGCTTTCCCTGCAATCATGGAAACCTTTCCTCCAACGTTGGATGAGGGCTCGTATCATGTTACTTGATGCCAAAGCACCACACACTGTGTTGGATAAAACTTCTAGAGCTGCTAATGATATTCTGAAGGTTCGGTATCCTCTCTGTCGCACTTGACTATGTTGCATTCTGATCACATTTTGCCACAGTTATCCAAAGTTCTTATGTCACACATGATATAATTTTTCTGTCCTGGTTATCATACAGAGCATGAGACGTATAGCTGAGCATTCCATCCCTAGATCTGCGGAAAATATTGCACTAGCTGTGGGAGCGCTTTGTACGGTGAATGTTACTCTTATTGTTCCCCCAAAAAAGCAATTTTCAACAACCTGAATGATTCTTTTGCAATTCTTATGTGTAAATTGTTTCTTTGTTCTGACATTGGCTATGATTATGAAGTGTATGCTGAATGTATATTACATCTTTGCAAACTCTTGCTCCAACCCATACAGAAATATTATCTCTTGTTGTGTTATTAATGGTTGTTCAAATTAGAAATTTTTAAGCACACATATTGTGTCCTTTTAACTTATATTTTCTCTTGTTGCTTTGCTGCTTCAGTTGGCAGATTGAGTAAGCTATTCCTTAGATGAAGTTTTGACATATATCTGATCAATCTGGGTTCCCATAAGCTCTTTATCTATCAGTGAATTTTCTTCTTTGTAGTTTTTTGACCAGGGAAGTGCACTAAAATTGTCAAAAACTTGGTACTGGTGGAGGCTGTGCATTCCAAGTGCAAGAAAAGTATAAGAAGGAAGTGCAAATTCATGTACAAGCCTATAGTTCAAAAAGATTAGCTAAAGAAGCCTCCTAAAACTTCACAAAGAACGCCTTGGGAACACATCATTGAAATGTAAAGATATTGTGTTTAACACTTTTGAGCTGGTGGTTTGGAAGCACAATGAGTCAACTTCTTCAAAAAACCTATTTCTCCCAATTCTGTCATTGTTGCAAATTTCTGTTGTAAAATAGAAGCCATAATGAGAATTAATATTCTTGAATTCATGTCATTTCCTTATGTCCATTTGAGGTGCATTTAAGGCGTTGTTGACTCCAGAATTTTTTCTAAAAGTTATCAGTTGACTGTTGCTTGGGCTAGTGTTTACTAGCCTTGATGTATGCCTCAGTTTTGTTATTCTTTTATCTTCTGCATCGAGTAGAGCTTGCCCATTATTAACACGTGATCTTATAAAACAACTGGGGTCGACTAAGACGAGAGTTATGTTAATTTACTTCTATTACATAGCCTAGACCTTAATTGGGTTCCTATCCTTAGTCATGCTCCTTAACTTTGTTTTCCCAGTCGACTTTAATGATTTACATTTGTTTTGCACGTTTATGTGGAGTAGTACTGTTCGTATCTAGATTGTGATTTCTAACCACATGCTCAGCTCAATTCAGTCCTTAGGCAATGCTTTACTCTTTTCAGGTCCTGCCCCAATCTGCCCATGCTGTTAAATCAACTGCTTCAAAGTTCATGCTGAATTGGTTATTCCAGTATGAACATGAATATCGCCAATGGTCAGCAGCAATTTCTCTTGGATTGATCTCAAGTTGCCTTCATGTGACTGATTACAAACAGAAATTTGAAAGCATCAACGCACTCCTTCAGGTACAAGGTTTATTAAGTTACATAATCATATTTTGAGACGTAAAACTGTTTTCGAGTAGTTAAATTTGTGTTTCTTGGTGATATTTGTTGGCTGGAAATATATTTGTATTTTTTTTCTGTCTAAAGAGAGTAGCAATCCAGCATTTTCCAACTAACTTCCCTTGCAGAAAATTTTGCATATATTGGGCATGCTAATAATGGAGCATACCCACTTTTCCTCTATTAATGAACTTCTCTCAACTATACTGGACATGTGGCAAAATCCTTGGTTAAATATATGATGAACTTGGTTTTTTCACCTTCTTTGGTACTATTAATAGGAAAAATAAAACCCTTATATCTGCTTTTTCCATGTTTTTTCTGAAGCATTGCTCGACAATGATGTGACCTTAATTTTTTTCATAGATCTCCAGAGTATTCCAAATGTTTATATGAAATTGAAGATTATTTTGAAAATGTTTTTATTTTTCATCAACCTTTTTCATTGATGATGGATGAAAGTCCTAAAAAGATGAAGATGTTCTATGGTATGGCATCCTCTATAGAACTTAGAACACTGCTTCACCATTCTCATGGTGATTTGATAAGAACAAATGAACATCTATGTGCTGTGGCGCACTTCCTTTAAGTAGGTTAAAAATATTCGTGGTACAATGTTGGCGTGTGCTTTCAGGTTGCATCTCATAGCAAAAGCACTCTTGTGAAAGGAGCTTGTGGAGTTGGATTGGGTTTTTCATGTCAAGATCTTCTTACCCGGGTTGCAGCTGAAGATGACTCCCTCTTGGATAAAGAAACACACAAGATGCAGGAAGTGGATTTATTAGGAAAGATTGTTAGGGCTTTATCTCTGATGATATGTCCATTTACGCAGTCTTCTTGTGAGGTTCTTCAAAGCTTATCTGCATATTTTCCTGTGAGACCAGATGATATTGATTCGGATCCCACTTTTAATTTGTTGGGTAGGAATTACGATAACTTGGAGGAAGATATATGGGGTGTTGCTGGACTTATCCTGGCTTTGGGGAGTTCTGTTAGTGCAATATACCGAGCTGGGGCCCATGATGCTGTGCTTAAGATCAAAACCTTAATCCTATCGTGGATCCCCCACTTGAATTCTTCAGTTCAACCCACTGCTGTCAGTGAAACATGTGAGATAGCCTTATCTGTGGGCTCTTGTCTTGCGCTTCCTATCGTAGTGGCTTTCTGCCAGAAAGTAGAACTGATTGATGATACTGACCTGGACCATCTAGTGAGTGGCTTTATAGGGCTCATTTCTGAACTAATATCTGTTAAAAAATCTGGCACCTTCCATCAGAGCTTGTTGATGGCATCTTGTATTGGAGCAGGAAATCTTCTTGCCTGTATTTTAAATGCAGGCGTGCATTCCTTGGAAGCTAAGCATGTTAAAGATTTGTTGGCATTGTTTAGAAAAACTAGTTCTGATCCCCATCCTCCTCTTATCCACTTAGGTGGGATGCTTGGCATTGTAAATGCATTTGGTGCTGGCGTGGGGACGTTGGTTCAACCTCACCCTTTGACCTCTTCGAACACTGTTTATAATCAAGAGGTAATTCTATTTTTTAACACCTGCATATCTTTTTGGTCAGTGCATTCCTCTTTGGCACCAGGGCTGCATCGGTCTGGTTGAACAGGTCATCAGGTCAAGACAGGTATGACTGTCGTAAAGACTTATATTTGTTCATATATTTCTTAATTTTCTTGTTTCTTGACAGGATTCTTCTTATATCACGGGTCCTCTACTTCGAAGTCATGTTCTGGAGCCTTATTTGACTTCATTAGTACAGGAGATGTTTCTTGTTGCTCAAAATTCTGATGATCATCAACTGCAGCAGTATGCAGCATGGGCAGTTTCATTGCTTAGACACTATTTGTGGGTCAGGGAAATTCGCATCGAGGACAGTAGTATGCAATGTGATGCAGTTGGTTCGAAGCTCATTTCTCAAGCATTTCCTGAGGACAGTACAGTCATGAAGATCTCTTTGTGGCTAATGCATCTGAGCTGTCCCGGGGTGGGTCTCTTTATACAGCCATGCTTTACCTTAGTGTCTTTATTTAGTCTCAAGCAGTTACTACTGACATTTTTTCTAGTTTAATTTCATCATGCCCCATGATCTTGTGTTGAAGTGACATTAGAGGCACTCTCTTCTCTGTCTCACAATTGCTGCTTGGTGTAGGGAAATCATATCAAAAACTTAGGAATATAGTTGTAGGCTTAGAAAAATAAACCCTGGGACAAATTCTGCTTTCTTGTTAACCTCCCAAAGTCCTACTTAGATATATATAATGACATTGAAGCCACTGTAATGTAAAAGATCCGAAATGGGTTAGGAAGGGCTTGCAAAGAGTAGGGAGGAAAAGCAATTTTGAATCATCTTCAACCATGCACGTATCCCTTTTTGTGTGTGTCTTTGGGTTGTGTCTTGAGTTGAAAAGGGATCTAGTTTTTCTGTTCCGCTACTAGTATCATAATTATGTGATAGATGCTGGTCTCCTTAATCTAATGACTAACTCAAGACCTATTTCAGATAGGCTGCCTTCCACAGCTTGAACCTGTAGGATCATTTTATTTCAATAGTTTGGCTCTCCTTTTTTTCTTTTGTTTATATATCTAGCTTTGCATCAAGGGTTTTTTTAAGCTTTGGCAGCAGCATATACCCTGACAAAAGAAAAATACTGCCAATCATCCTACATCACCTTAACAATTTTTTCCTCAGTTGTGATAATCTACAAAATTGGGAATCTAAGTTACAGCAAAATTTTGTTCTTAAGATATTAGAGGTGCACTTAGAATTATCCTCAACAATCCTACTTGCAACCTATAATTAATCCTCTACTTCTTTAAGATGGTCTGTGATATCTAATAGCAACTAGCAAGTGATGAAACTCATCCTTTTTCAAATTTTCCCTCGTATCATTTATCCCCATCCCAACCAACACACACAAACGGGCATCATTCTGATTAATTCTTCTATGTTTTTTGGCTTCATAAAACTCAGACAGGTACCATTTTGCATGTTAACACAGTTGCAACTGCATTGCGGTGCCTTTCACAAGCTCCGAGATTGCCACCAGTGGACTGGGGAGCAATCATCAGAAGATGCATGAGATATGAGGGTCAAATTGCTGAACTGTTACCCCCAAATTCAGATCTTAAGAAAGGAATCCTTAGGGAGGAATGTCTACAGTTCTCTTTAGCTCATGCAAGCCAATTTGATTCTCTTCTTAGCTTCCTCGATGAGCTATCTGATCTGTCCAGGTTCAGGACCCTGGAGCTGAATCTGCAGTCGAGTATGCTCTTTCATCTGGCAACTCTAATAAAGACATTCTCAGGTTCTAGGATTGAGAAACTATTGGATGACGTGTCTAATTTCATGTACTGGTTGGTTTCTTCTGACCAGCTTTATAACCCAGAACAGAAAAGCTTATTGCGGGTTTCATGCTGGAAGGGTCTTTATCTGTGTTGGGATGAAACTTCTCTTGATTCTCAAGAGTATATTTCTAACCTGGAACACTGCATGGAGGTGCTCTTTTCTTCTTTACCTGGTTTGCACTCAGCTCCTGTATTGGGATCAGTTCAGGGATATCTAGTACATGAGTGGTCTGCTGCAGTTAGATGCCTGGGTAAGGTTCAAAGGGGTTGGTTATTAGACCTTCTGCAGGTACTCAACTTTTCCTTGCCTATATTTATTACGAATGAAGTGTTTACCTTGAACATTCGTGCTTAGCTTGCCGCTTTTTGAATGAGCCAATGTTTTGATGTATTTGCGGCTCAAACTTAATTGAAAAAAAAAAAAAGAAAGAAAGAAAAGAAAAGGAAACTACAAAAAAGAAAAAGAAAAAGAAAAAATGTAAGTCCTCATTGCTAATCTTTTCCAAACAAAAGTCATGTACTTCAGTGTTTTGTTAGATATTAATCTATTGAAAATTTGATGGCTGTGTGAAGCGCACATGCAGACTAAGTTGTTGTGAGGCATGGTGTTACTCCCATTGTAGTCCTTAAATTGCCTTTGAGCATTGAGCTAGTGTAGTAACTTCTACTGCTGTATGTCGATTGCAGGTTTCAGAGTTTGGTTTGATTGAAGGGAACAGCCCCTTGTTTGAGGTCATGAAAAAGATTCAAGCAAAGGCCAGGCTAGTTCGGATGGGTTGCATTCCATTGAGTGAGCTGGGAACACTGAAAGCTTATATATTGAACTACAAATCAGAAGGTCAGTTTGTCGAAAAAAGGTGGCGAGTTTGGAATTTGAGAAAATATCACATGATAGCTGGTGAATTTGTTAGTTTGGATTTTGAAATTTTGGCAGTGCTTGATTAATATATGGAAATCTCTCTATGTAAGCCAATAGATCCATGTAGACTCCAGAGCTAATCTTAACTTTCGGTCTTTGCAGCTATATGGGACGTTCTGGTAGAAGTTGTTGCAACTTTGCATCATGCAGAGAGAAGTATCAAAAGACAGTGGCTTGTTGATGCTGTGGAAATTAGCTGTGTCACAAGTTATCCTTCTACGGTAAGCTCCAATTCCCTTGGATGCAGAACTATTAACAGTATGAAAGTGATGGTCAACTGTCATTAAGCCAAATTTGAAAGGTGCACGTTGAATGACATTTGTATTTCTTTGGATTGCGTATCTCAGAGTTCCCTTTTTTCCTTTGCCCAAATATTTAATAGAAACATAAAAATCAAAGATCAATTTTTTTGA
>CM042190.1:33274697-33298576 GCA_023539305.1 Ilex asprella
CTTTTAGTCTCTTTGTGTGTGTGCATCTGTCTTCTTCTCCAAGCTTCCTATGGTTTCTATCACCAACTATGTTCAAATGTATTTCTTGAGTGATTCCATTGGAGAGACCTGGGGAGATTTCAATGCAGAATTCTTGTTGACGTTGAGGAGCCAACTCGTCGATGGCAACTGATGTTAGAGTGTTAATCCGTGAGAATTCAATGCAGGATTAATTTCACCTTGCTGTTTTTGGCATAATACCATTTTCATCATCAAAATTATTTGACCATGATGTTTGTATATTGGGCTAATTTTATATTGTCTGGATGGACTTCACCAGCAGCTAGAGTGCTCATATGATGCCAACCGATTTTTAATCCCTTCTTATGCTCCTCTATGTATTTTCTCATTAAGCTGTTGACATTCTTTGATATTTTTTGTTCTGTCATTGGCAGATGGACATTGTTACCCTTCATTATTGTGATCTTTAACTATTTGTTCTTTCTGCTGTCATTGTTGGAGGACCATCTGATAGATTATCACATTATTCTCCGTATATTTTCAATTAATACACTTTTTTAGTAGGTTGATTGTTGGTGTTTTCTATGTGGTATCATATTTGTATTGCTGAGTAGGTAGCTTTAAGTGAATTGATCAATCATGTGTTTAGAAATTAAGACTAATTCAATATATATAGGGCTGGAGAACTAAATCCAACATTGGAGTCAAATGATAGCTTTAGTTCTGTGTTCAGTAGAAGCATTTTTTTTTTTTTGGGACAATTCTGGACTGATTTTGGTTTTATCAAACTTGCATTTACATGGTATGACATGGCTAAACACGATATCTCCCCTTTTCTCTTGATTTTCCTGTGCTGGTGTATCCTGCTTAAAGAGTGACTTGCTCAGGTTTAATACTTTTTGAGCCCCCAAAAAAGTTTGAATACTTGGATCAATGCGCTTTTTAGCATGCCACCTTCACAGCTGTATATTTATCTTTGATTGTTCATTTGTTATTAAAAACAATTTCACTACATCAGATTTTCTGTCCTCCTTTTGGACCATTTTATGGGTTTTCCCTTTTGTGATGCAGTTTTTTGCTTTATTGCATTTCTGGATGCACTTGATCTTTTCTAAATGTTGATCAAGTCATGAGTTTATGCTGTAACAGTTTAGTATGTCACTGCAGGCTGCATCACTACAAAGGAGCTTGGGACAGTGATGCGATCACTGGGACAGAACCCAACAGAGGCAGAGCTTCAGGACATGATCAGTGAGGTTGATGCAGATGGGAATGGGACAATTGACTTTCCTGAGTTCCTCAATCTGATGGCTCGGAAAATGAAGGACACTGACTCTGAAGAGGAGCTCAAGGAGGCTTTCCGGGTTTTCGACAAGGACCAGAATGGCTTCATCTCTGCTGCTGAGCTTCGTCATGTTATGACAAATCTCGGTGAGAAACTGACAGATGAGGAAGTTGATGAGATGATTCGTGAGGCCGATGTGGACGGCGATGGGCAGATCAACTATGAGGAATTTGTCAGGATCATGATGGCTAAGTGAGAAGTAATCTTATCCAAAACTTGGAAAAGTAAAAAACCAAAAAGGGAGACGGGGAAGTTTGGTCTCATGAGATTTCTATATCTTATTAGGACGTGTTCATTCAGTATTATTAGTTCTAGTTGGTTGTTTGTCTGTTTTCCCGCTTGCATTGTTTTGTAGTGTCCCTCTTGGATGTATGTTTGTTTGCTTTGTCTCTTGTTTCAGTAGTTTGGTCTGTTCCTGTTAGTATCTTCTTGCTTCAGGTATTTTCTTTCTACATCTGCCATTGTGAACCTATAACAAATGGGAGAATTTGATGTGTTGGTTTAATGATAGACTAATTTTGTTAATATTTCAAATATTGAACATGTTCCCCTTCTTGCCCGTTGGATTTTTTGTTTTTCATGGGTAGGTGCCTTGCATTCGTTGTTGTTGTAAGAGTAGTGACTAGTGAGTTATTACTCAAACACGCAATCATATCAGATGAGCCACTGTTATTTTGTGATGAATTGGTCTTTCATTCAGTATCCTTATCCTGACAACAGTACTTCAGTTCTAGTTTTGTTTTAGGAAATGGTCTTCCCTTACTTTAGATTGATCATAGCTCTCCTGAGGTTGTTGTTGGGTGTAGTATACCTAGGAGAGTTTTTTTTTTCAATGGTGAAGGGTGTCCGACTTAGGTTATACGCACCTCGACTAATCCATTTTCGGTCCGGTCAAAGATAGGTCATTCATGTCGAGACTAAAGTATTCATGAGGGATAAATCTGTTAATGGCTTAATTTCAAGGGATTATTAAGATTCGAATTCAGAATGTCTGAATTTACAACTTATTCTTGTTACTACTTGAACTTCTCCTTGAGATTATATATCTAAGACAGGTACTTCACTGCAAATGATGTGCATAATTGTTGACGTCACCAAATGTTGTGTATAATGGTTGTCGTCACCTCTTGCACTCTCCCCAATCCTTCCCTCCAAGACCCCACGCCACCATTTTTGTTCCTCTACTTATAGACCAACAATACAAGTATATTCATAGGCTGTTTCTATGACTAGTACTTAAACCAAGATGAAGCATATTTATTTCTATTTTGAGTTCATGATCTTTGGTTTTCTTCAACCCCCAGATGAAGTTGAATGGCTAAACTAAAGCCCGAGAAAGCAAGTTGGAAAATAAATCTTTCAAGAAAAGTTATCATTGGAAGTTATAAGAAAACTGACTTGGATTATGGTTTTGTAATACGAAGCTAACCAAAAACAGTAGTGTTATGCTTACTAAATTTTTTATTCCAAGTCATGTGACAAAATGTCTATCATTAAAGCTTAATAGAATCTACTTATTTGATGGTGAAAATTGTGTCATATCACTTGAAACGAAAAAATTGTTAAAAAATATTGGTCAAAATAGCAATGTTGAATTACAAAATCACTATTAGGCCTACCCATGCTAGGGAACATATCAAATGTTTATCACTCTTACCAAAACTCACCATGGTCTTTCCTTCTTTGATTCCAAGCAGTTTTTTTTTCATAGCGTCTTGACATTGATCTCTAGTGCCTCGACGCCTCCCTTTAGCACAAGTTTTTGGGCCTCAATGATAATAGGCATCTTTGTGAGAATTTTGAAATGAATTGTCATATATATATATATATATATATATATTTATATATCAATTTAGATTTTAAGATTATAAAATCGGTTCGTGTACCATCCTACACGTTAAAAATGGCTTCTATCTAGTGACAATATTATCATTTGTCTTTTAATTAATATTTCAGAAATTAAAATATTATTTCTTTTATTTCAAAGTTGAGGTTTAATACTTTTTGCATTCTTTAAGGGGACATTTTTAAAATTAATTTGAGCTACAGTGGTTAATTTCAGAACTCGAAAAAATACTTAACGTAAGTCTAAATACTTGTAACACAAAAAAACATGAGGTGATTTTGCCATCTTGATATTCTTACCATACAACGTATGTATAAAACGTAACTTTGACATTGTTCCAACATTCCAGTTGTTAATATTCATTACAAACTTGGTGGATTATTTTATTTTGTCTTTCAAACTATATGATTTTTTCTCTCTTGTTTCGACATGATGACTATTTTCGTTTAAAAAATAAACAGACACTTGCAAAATAATTCAAGTAATTGAATAAAGAATGTGAAAAAATCAAAGGGCAAAGTAAAATTAAGCCCATAGTTAAAGGGGTCAAACCGTAATTCGACGGACGTAAAAGGAAGGAATGAAGGATGGAATCAAAGAAAGAAAACCTTGCAATTCGTCGGACCAACTTTTTATCGTCCTGCAGCTATTTGTAACCCTAGCTTCCGAACAATCCCTTATCCACCCTGCAATTCGTTCCGTCCTCCATGGCTAAGAAGCGAAAGGTCCGGTCTTCTGAGCCTCAACAAGTGGCTGACCAGGTTCAACAGCAGGATGAACCACCACAAGACCAAGAACCTCAACAAATAGATGAGGAATTAGAACCCCAAACTCACCATGAAGACCACGAACAAGAACAACCCATCGAAGAAAAAGAGCCGGAAAACATGGAGAAGGGCGGGAATGATGAAGAAAACCCCGATCAAGAGGAACCAGATGATGCAAACACCTACTTAAACGACGGCGTATTAGCAGAACAAGCCTCACAATCCGAAGCTAACGGTGGTGGCGAACGAGAAGAAGATAACGGCAGAGAAGAAGAGGAGGAAGAGGAAGAAGTGGTGGAAGAGCCCGTGGAGAGGCTTCTGGAACCCTTTTCGAAAGATCAATTGGTGGTTTTACTCAAAGAAACCGTTACAAAGTACCCGGAATTCGTTGAAAGCGTAGAGAAGTTGGCCGATTTGGACCCGGCTCACCGGAAGATCTTCGTGCACGGCTTTGGCTGGGATACCAATGCTGAAACCCTAATTTCGGTGTTCGGAAAATATGGCGAGATCGAGGATTGCAAAGCAGTCACCGACAAGGTATCCGGAAAATCTAAAGGGTACGGATTTATTCTCTTTAAACACCGGAGTGGTGCCCGGAAGGCCCTCAGGCAGCCTCAGAAACAGATTGGGAATCGAATGACTTCGTGCCAGCTGGCGTCTGCCGGACCAGTCCCGGCGCCAGCGCCGACGACAGGGCCTCAGGTTTCGGAGTATACCCAGAAGAAGATTTTTGTGAGCAATGTTTCTGCGGATATGGATCCGCAAAAGCTTTTAGAATTCTTTTCAGAATATGGGGAGATTGAGGATGGGCCTTTGGGTTTGGATAAGCAAACTGGGAAGCCTAAAGGGTTTGCGTTGTTTGTGTATAGGACAATTGAGAGTGCTAGAAAGGCTTTAGTAGAGCCACATAAGAATTTTGATGGGCATACATTGCATGTTCAGCAGGCCGTTGATGGGCAAAAACCTAATAAACATAACTATCATCATCAGCAGCAATACCAGCAGCAGCATGGTCATTACCATCATCACGGCACAAAAAAGGGGAAGTATTTGGGCAGTAGTGGGGCCGGATCTGGGCATCTGATGGCGCCATCGGCTCCTGCTGCAGTCGGCTTCAACCCAGCGGTGGCAGCGCCTGCGTTGGCTCCGGCATTGGGACAGGCATTTACTGCCTTTCTTGCGACTCAGGGAGCTGGATTGGGGCTTACGAATATGCTTGGAGGACTTAGTGGGCCGATGAACCAGGGAGTGCAGCCTGTAGTGAACAATGTTGGAGCTTATGGAAATCCAGGTGGAGGTTATGGAAATCAGGGTGGAGGTGGTTATGGGAGTCAGCCAGGGATGCAGGGTGGGTACCACAATCAACATATGGGGCAGGGCAGGGGTCGTCCGCAGCAGGGTGGTGCTCCGTACATGGGTCAGGGTCGCTAGGTGAGTGAAAGGTATTAGGTATGATTTTTAATGAGCTTATGTTAATTGCTTTGTGATGTTAGTTAAAGGTTTAGAATAGAGAGGTATTTGGAGCCATTAGCATTCAAAAGAGCATTATTTCCAGTCGTATAGTGGAGTTAGATATTATAGAGGGTGAGGGGTCTTGAAGGAGCATTGAGAAAAGAAAGTGTGGATCTCAGAACTGAATTTGAGGAGGCGATGTTTATAGAAGAGACGTTTTGGAGGCAAAAGGGTAAGGATAAATGGGTTATAAAAAGAACTATCAATTCTAACTTATCTCATAGGCTGACAAATGGGAGGACAATGAAGAACTTACATAAATTCGAACTTGGTGAAGGTTTAGTTATTAAGGATGATCACACAGAGGGGTTAGATTGGTGTCTTATTAGTGAACGTCAAACAAGTTATTTAGAAAGACCTTTTAAGGAGAGTGAGCTGAGAATGAGAGTAGTAGTTTTTTGAGTGTAATAAAGGTAGCTCTCTTGTGTTGAATTGTTTTTCTATGACAGTGTTTCAAGATTGTTGGGATATTATGAGGGTGATTTAATCAAGGTACTCATGGGGTTTGTGATAACTGAGTGGTTAATGTGAATACCAATACAATTTACAATTGTTTGACTTCGAAAAAGCATTGTTAGTTGGACATTAATTATTACAGAATCATAAGTTTGGTTTCTAATCAGACCAAGATTTTAGCGAAACTTTTGTCCTTATGGCTAGGAGAAGTTTTGGGTGACAAAAGTTTGAAATATCTGGGAGCTTTTGTGAATGGAAGACATATAACTAGATATTGCTCTAGTGGCAAATGAAGATGCTGAGGAGTATACGGTGAATGTCAAGGAATGGATTGTTTTTGAGATTGATTTTGAAAGAATATATGATCATGTGAATTGGGGGTTTTTAGACTTTTATTCTTGGATTAAAGGTTTTAAGTGTAGATAGAGTTGGCGGATGAAGGGATGCTTAAGTTCAATGAATATTTTAGTTATCTTTAGTGGTAGGTAGGGAGGGAAATGTAATGCATCTATAGAACACAAACAAGGGATCTGTTGTGTTTTTTTTTTGTTACTTTCTTGTTGATGGATTAAATATGCTAGTGAGAGACTGGGAGAGTGTAACTTAATCCGGGGAGGTTGGGGTTTCTCATTTATGTTTGCAGATGACAAGAATTCTTTCTGTTAAGTGACGAGTAAAAGTTTTAAAATTTAGGCCGTTATCAAGTTATTTTGTTTTGTTTTGGGTTTAAAGGTTAAAGTTTGTAGTGTTGGGCTTCCATTTGGGGGCCCCAGGGGGATGGGTTGAAATCCTCTATCTTTGGATTTTTCGAAGACAACTTTAGAGAAGGTGCAAAAAAAAAAGTTGAATGGATGGAAAAAGAATTGTTTATCAAAGAGTGGAAGGCCTTACTTCAATGTAGTCTGTTGTAGAGACGTCCTTTAGTTTTGTATCTTTTTAAAATGTTGATGCGGGTTGCAGAAAGAGTTGAGATGACGATGAGATAATTTTTTATGGAAAGAAGTGGTAAAAGGAAAAAAATTATTTAAGTAGTTAAGAGGTAGTGTTTAGGTAGTTAGGAGATTGTCTTTAGATGCAAATTGAAGGAAGGATTGCTAGTGGGGTCTTGGTTAAGTAAGAGAAACACAGCTCTATTAGGAAAGAGAGAAACATAGCTCTATCAGGAAAGTGGCTGTGGACGTTTCTATGGGAATATGCTCTTTGTCACACGTTGTATTAAGAGTAAATGGTAGGTTTTCTTGGTAAAATTTAATTGGGTGTTGGAGTATGATTGATTGGACTTATTTCATTTGAATGGGAGGAGAATTTCACAAATATATGATATGTGTTAGAGTTTGTGTTTGACTATTACGCCATGACGCCAGACTCCAGTTCATTTTGTGTGGTCCATCACCTTTTAGGTTTGTAAGTATGTGGTTGGAGCACTACTTGTTCAAGGGTCATTTCTAGTGGTAGTTGCAAGAAAGTAACCCGGAAGGTTGGGAGTTATTCAAGTTTATGAAGAAGTGGGAACATGCGATCCAAAAGATAAACTTTGGTTCAAAGAGGCTTTTAGAGATTTAAGAATTCAAAAAGGCTCAATTTCTAATAGGATCAAGGAGTTACAGAAGGTGGAGACGAATTAAGGAAGGAAAGCAATAAGCTTAGAAATAAGTTTGAAGAAGTGGTGTTTAAAGAAGAGATTTGTTGTAGACATAGGCTAAGGTTAGATGAGTTAGAGAATGTGACAATAATACTATTGTTTCATCTTTGGCCTATGGAAGAAGGTAAAATACTCTTATAAGTTGAATAATGGGGTTGTAGTTAGAAATAAATGATTAGTTTCTTTTGAGAATCTTTTCAATACACCAATTTTTGAGAGACCAAAGATAATAGGTTAAGACAGGTGCCTGTTAGTGAATCACATGATGGTTGGAAAGGCCTTTCGTAGAGTGGCAGGTGAGAGCTGCAGTTTTGAGGGTGGTCTCTTAGGTCGGATGAATTTTCTGCGTGTGTTTCAAGAATGTTGGGAGGACACTAAAGGTGATATGGTGGGGTTTGTTTTTTTAAGGAGTTTATCTAGAAGGGTGAGGTTAAATGTAACACTTATGCTGCTTATCTGTTTGCTTCTGAAGAAGTTAAAATCCATGAAAGGTAGCGATTTTTGTCCCATTAGTCTGGTCACTAGTTTTTACAAGATTCTGACAAATTTATCCATGAGATTGAGAAGTGTGGGTGATGCTACTTTGAAACTGCAGGGCGCTTTTGTGTAGTGCAGACAAATTTAAGCTGTGGCTTTGGTGGTAAATTAAGTTATGGATGAATATAGGTCGAAAGTTAAGGAAGGAATTGTCTTTAAAACAAATTTTGAAAAGGGTGATGATCATGTGGACTGGAGCTTCTTAGATTTTATTTTTCAGATATAAGGGTTCGGGATAGATGGATTAGAGGTTGTTTAAAAGGGGATCCGTTGTCTCCCTTTCTTTTTTTCACATTAGGGGTGGATGTGCTGAGTAGGCTAGTGATGAAGGTCAGTGATTGTATCTTCTTGAGAAAAAGAGTGTTATGTTTACAGTTTGTAGATGACTCTATTTTCTAAATAGCAGGTGATGAGCAAAAGTTCCAAAATTTCGTGGATATTACTGTGGTTTTTGGTTAATTTTGGGATACAACAAATTAACACGGAACTAATTTAAATCGGGATATGTTTGCTAGGTTAGAAAATAGGTTAGGTTGTGTGATTGGAGAATGGCTATTGAAGTATTTGGGTTTCCTAATGGGGAAATCCTTTGTCATTGAGATTTTAAGGTCCACTTGTAGGATTGGTGCAAAATTGGGTTGATGGAGTATCTAATATAAGGCACGGAGGTTTACACTTGTGCATATTATCATGGCTAGTATCCCCATTCATTTTTTTGTCATTTTTAAGATTCATGTACAGGTTGCAAAATTGGTGGAAGTAGTGATGAAGGTAAAAAGGATTGCTTGATTAGTTGGGATGTGGTGGAAAGATCTAGAGTAAGGGGAGGATTGGTAGTTGGAAATTTGGTTAAGAAAAATATTTCAGTGTTGGAAAGTGGTTGTGGAAGTTTCACTTGAAACAAGATTCTTTATGGCACTCTGTATTGTATTCAATCTAATGGATAGGACTCCGATCTAGTCAGTTGGAAGTCTTTTCAAGGGGATTATTTATCAGGGTTTGAATGATTTCTTGAGTCATATTAGGTTGAGTATTGGAATGAGGTAAAAGTCCGCTTTGGGGGAGAATATTTGGAGAGGTGAAATATTTTTTCATCCTTGCTTCCTAGGCTTTATCGGTTGTCATGTTTCATATTAATTCCATTGCTAGTATTGTATGTTTTTCCTCTTCTCAGTTTGGGATGGAACTTAAATTTTTCAAGAAATATGAATGTTAGGGGAACTATGAAATTTTGTTCCTTGTTTTTGAAGGGTTTGGACTCTTGATTCCTTGGAGACCTTTTTGTGTAATTCTTCCTTTCAGTTTGTTAGTCTATGACCCATCCTCCATTTTCAAACCATCTTTGATGATCTAGAAGGCTAAAGTGCATATAAAGGTGCAAGTATGTGCATGGACTATGACTCATAGGAAGACAAATAATGTGATTCAAAGAAGGCGACCAGGTGCTTGTGTTTATATCCACTGGTGTATTATGTATAGAAAGTGTACGAGAGTATTGATCATTTTTTCTTAACTTTTTTTTATTTATCCCTAGAAGCTATAGAATGAGTTGAGTAATGCCAACAAATTGTGATTCTATGTTTGCGGAGAATTTTGAAGGCTTTGGGACAAGTAAAAAGGTTTCCATGCTGTCAAATTGTAAGGTTATAAGTTACATTTGGTAGGTTATATATATCCTATGCAATCTAGCCTATTTGGTATGCCGTATATATGAATGAAAGAGTTCTAGAATTTTAGTTTTCTGTTTTTTAATTCTCTTCCAATTATGTTTTAGTGAACACTATAGTCCTCTAGCCACAAACAGTCCCTTTTTTTAATCTTAGCAAGGTCGTAGTGTAATGCTGAGTTACACATTCAACCTCGACAACTAAGTAAAGGAAACATATGTGGTACTACCACAGCTGATGCCTTTGACGTAATTGAGAGTATACCTTGGCTTCAACGGAATATCAGAAAACATCAGCACTAACTGGGCCGCTGGGTATGTGAAACCATGATGTGGACATTCCACAAAGCTTCCATGGATTCTGTAGTCATCCTCCTAGTAATTTTAAATCTCGTTTGATAAGATTTCTATAGTTTTATTATGCTTCTTGGATCCATGAACCACTGATTTGAGTGGCTTTGTCTCATTTGCCCGTGTTTTATCACTGTTCGGTGTGCACCTCAGGTATATGTCTCCTTACCCATTGGAAAGTCTTGTACTAGATTTGTTCTATCGAAGCAGTTCTAATAGACATATGCATAGGAGTGCAATAGGTGATTAACACAGTTGTCATGGATAATTTGCTGTTTGAGAAATGGTTGGCCGAGGGTGGGCCTTAGCATAGTGGTAAGGTTGCTCTATTGTAATGGGCGTCAAGGGTTTCGAGTGGTGGGCCTTGGCACAGTCTCTCTGCATTCGGAAGTAGTTTGCGTAGGGGCGAGAGCTTTTGGGCACTGGACCAACGGTCTGCTGTTTTGCTATCTAGTGTGCTCCTCATTTGATGTTTTATGTGGATCTAATAATTCTTATGTATATGAATGATATGATGAACTTAGCCAACAAAAAAAATTGTGAAAGACATGATATTATCTACAAGCCCCTTATTCTCAATAATGGAGTGTCTTGCCTTGAAAGTAAATTGTTATGTCATCAATCTGTACTCCAAGTGATTCTGTTCGGACTTCGTTGGAATATTTTGTGTTATGAATTGCTCATTCTGCTGCTTTTTTATTTATTTATTAGGCTAGTTATCTGTTATGCCATCTGAGTTTCATGTTCATTATCAGTTTGTTGTGCAGCTGACATTTGTGGCCCTTATTCTGAATTTATATGGATTCATAGCATCTCATTTTGGCACAAATTTCTTGATTTAGTTGGAGAAAATATAAGCTCTTATTATTTTACATTTGTATTATGTTGTCCAGGCTGTGAAGTTTCAGCAGCAATTTTGTAATTGTTTTTCTGCTGTAAATCTCTAATTTTGGAAATTCGGTTTTTATGTTTTACTTATCCATGTGCAGATCCCTTCATAAATCATCAATCTTTTAGTTTTGGACTCTGGTGATTCCCTGAAGTTCCGGGCACTCATGCAAATGACTTCTTATATTTGTAGCCAAAAGTTACTATTTATCCAAAGACCAGAATTTTAAACATGCATTTTCCTTTCTATTCAAGTACTTTTATTCCCTCAATGTTTCTAACAATGTATTTTGGTTTCCAATATTTCTGTTCCTAAAAAAGAATCGGGGAGCTGGTTTTGTTTTCCTCACGGAACACCATGTCTCTCCAGAATTTTAGTAGTTCTAATCAGTACGTTTTTCTGTTATTGACTACCTCAAATCTTGATGCTTTCTTTCTTCTTCACGTAGATGCGTGATCTCATAACTATTCAATTGCGAGCTACAAAGCTTTATTAGACCTTAGTTTATTGCCTGAATTTGATGTTTTGTATGGATACTTCCCATTGTCTGTTGGGTTTTGCTTGCCCTCTTCTTTCTTCAGTGGTTGCGGTGCAGTTATCTTTAGAAGCCAATATTATCTATTTATATCTCTTTCTTGATCTATTGCATCACAGAATCCTCTCTAGTTTATTTCCTCTACCCCTATGTTGAACATGGTTGTACCTGTTAGTTTTGCAATGATTTCTGTCTATTGCAATTGTCAAAATTTTATCCTTCATACATGGGTGTGACGGTTAGCTTTCATTAGCAAAGGAACCAAGAATGACTTGATGCCAAGATGGGCTTCTAGCTTTGGTGATTTGCATCCACACGACTTCCTGGCGTATAGGTTGAGAATGTGCTTGTGGTGGTTGCTTGCTCTGATTGCACTGAAGCGGACCCTGTATTGAAGTTGTTACTGTCTGTGTTCTTTTTTGTTTTAAATTGTAATTTTTGTTGATTATTATGATCGATACAGTTGTCCTACGATGATAAAATTTTGTTTTCCCTGTCATTTTTGTCTTCTACTATGATTCTTTCCTGATGACATTCAGTCTGTGCATTTGTCCTATAACAAAGAGTCAAAATATGAGACAGTACGATCTTTGCAGGTGACTGAGGCTCTTGCACGTGCTGGCCTTGAGTCGTCCAATCTCATTGTTGGTATTGATTTCACTAAGAGCAATGAATGGACAGGTTAAGACTTGATCCTTTATGCTTCTCTGACAGTTCCAACTTCCATTATAATTATAGTGAAAGATGCTGAACTTGGCTTGATAAATAGGTGCAAAGTCATTTAATAGACGAAGCTTGCATCACATTGGAGATTCTTTAAATCCCTATGAACGGGCTATATCTATTATTGGGAAAACCTTAGCGGCTTTTGATGAGGACAACTTGATACCTTGTTATGGTTTTGGAGATGGTAACGTATCGCGAGCTAATGACTTTGTTTAGAAAGATTTCTTAAATCAACTTTTTAAATTGTTAAAATGATAATGGAGAATTATACGTTACACCCTAAAAAAATTTAATAATTGTTAGAAGTAATTTTCAACATCACAATTTAATATGATAGTGATACAAATATGATAATATTTTTAATAGAGAATTACACTTTATATCTTACAAGATTTAATACTTTTTATTTTATATTCTTAAAGATTAATTTTTTTTTATTACACTCTTAATATATTAAAAGCATTGTAACGTGTCCTTGTTGTTAATTTTTGTCGGAATAAACAATTAAAGTTAATGATAATTTTTTTTATTGTAATATTTTTAATATATTAAGAATATAATATAAAAAAATTAAAAAAAAAAACGTTTAAATCGATATTTTTTTAACGTAAAGCCAACAAACAGATCACATCACACCGAAAAGAACACTATTGGCTTGGGCATGTGAATATCCTTTTGCTTAACGTGTGGATTCCTGCTCTTTCTCATCCAACCAAACTCGAATAATTTCCCACCAAATAAAAATTTATTATTTAATCCCATCCCCAATCATTCAGCCCAGAAGCAGAAGCTTCCATGTGCCAACCCCGTTCTACCCTCGAAAGCCCCCAAAAAAACTACTTCAAAAGGTTTCTGTTACTTTTTCGTATCTTTTTAAAGGAATCGCCATTGAATTTCTGCAACATAAGCAAGGTGTGAACGCAACATCTCCAATAAAAATTCAACAGAGAATCTATTTCCCGCCACCGAGGTTTGTCTTTCTCTCTCTCTCTCTCTCTTCAACTCTCAAAATGACTGTATATTTATGCAAACGTGATTGTTATGGATGAAATTGAGACGAGTTTGTTGAAGGACAGAGTGATAGGTTTCAGATCTTGACATGCTGGTTAAATTTAGTGTTCGTTTGGCGTCCAAGCGGTTCTGCTAAACTCGCCGCTGAATTTAGGGTTTTTTTTTTGTTGGGAGCACTGAGAGTCGGTGTAGATCGGAGGAGGACATTGTTTTTGACTGGAATTGCTAGGTTTTCTTACATCTGAAGTTATTAATTCATTTACGTTTTCCATTTGGCACCTTTATAAAACTATAAATTGTTGCGTGTGTGGATCTCTTTCTCTGCCTTTAGTAATTGACAGGTGTAAGTAATAACGTTGGGAAGGCAATCTAGAACAAACTTAGAAGATAAGGGTCAACATGAAGTTGGTGATTTTGAAGCTTCTACAAGTCTTCTTTGCCGCCTTGCTTTCTAGCTCTGGGGGAATCCACGCTTGCTTTCATTGAATTTTCTCGTACCAAAAAAAAAGAGCATCTTTATGGATGCCTAATTTAGACCCTTTAAGACTAGGTCATATAAATAAATTTGGTGTTGATCTAGGGGAAGCGAAGCTTAATCTGTGAATTCAAGTTGGGGTTGAAATTAGGGGTTTTTTTTTTCTTGGGCTGTTGTACTAGGTTTCAGGGTGGTTGGTTTCGAAAGGTCAATTTGATTTGATTTGTTGTGTTTGTAAAGAAGAGAGGTTGGGTTTGTTGAAAATTGTTTAGTTTTTTTTAGGTAATTGACTTGATGGGAGGCAGAAGTTCAAGGGAGGATAGTTTGAGGCGGCAATCTTCTTCTCTTCAGTCTACGTCTTCGTCTTCGTGGAATCAATACGAGTATCCTCAATCATCATATCCTCAGCCAGCCTATCCTCAAGACAATCAGAACTACGCTCCTCAGTACGCCTATCCGGCTTATCCACCGCAGCAGCAGTACAACCCACCTCCTCAAAATTATGGGGGTCGATCACAGGACGTGCAGAGGAATCATTTTCCTGATCCGCAGAGGAAGCTTGACAGGAGGTATTCGAGGATTGCCGATAATTACAGTTCCTTGGGGGAGGTATGATCATATTCTGTAGTGTTGTATCTTGGAATCCTCTTACTTCATACTTGACCATATTTTAGACAACTTGATGGTCGCTTTGGCGATTCTAGCAAAACACAACGTAATTAGTTAAAGTTGTACTTTGAACTGCTTACAAAAATGCTTGCTAAAAAGAAAATTTGAACCAGTGATTAGATCTGGCTCATGACTGTCATTTAGGGTATCGTAATCAAATAACTAAGAATTTTGTATCTGCATTTAATTATTACATGATGTTATTGCATGCTTACATTGTGAAAAAAACTAAAAGTTTATTTCAATCTGGATGAAAGCATTGCAGTTAAAATATACCACTTCTTGCAGGGTATCTATCAGTGCCTGATCTGATGGCTCCGTGTTTTGTTGGCATTAAATGATCCTGCTGTAGTTTGCTTCTTGTTGTGATTTTGAGATAATTTATAGTGATGACTCATTGATGGTGTACAATGATAATTGGATTTAAACAATTCTTTGCAAGCTGGTGAAGTTCTATTTAGAACTTGTAAAGCAATACCAAAAAATGCTACGGGAAGGAAGCCGTCGTCAACTTTGTTTCTTCTCTCTTTTTATGACACAAAACATTAAGGCACTAGAGTGAATAATTTTCAAAGATAACCACTTTGCGCACAGAACTTTAGAGGTAGCTGCAAGCTAGCACGTACTTGTGGCATTGTTTAGTTTCTGTTTTAGCAATAGTACTCCAGAAGTTGGGCAATTTAAAAAATATGTTATTCAAATTTCTTTGGTTTCTGATATGAAGAAATTTGGTTTCTGTCTGTGTTCTTTTTTGTTTTAAATTGTAATTTTGTTGATTATTATGATCGATACAGTTGTCCTACGATGATGAAATTTTGTTTTCCCTGTCATTTTTGTCTTCTACTATGATTCTTTCCTGATGACATTCAGTCTGTGCATTTGTCCTATAACAAAGAGTCAAAATATGTGACAGTACGATCTTTGCAGGTGACTGAGGCTCTTGCACGTGCTGGCCTTGAGTCGTCCAATCTCATTGTTGGTATTGATTTCACTAAGAGCAATGAATGGACAGGTTAAGACTTGATCGTTTATGCTTATCTGACAGTTCCAACTTCCATTATAATTATAGTGAAAGATGCTGAACTTGGCTTGATAAATAGGTGCAAAGTCATTTCATAGACGAAGCTTGCATCACATTGGAGATTCTTTAAATCCCTATGAACAGGCTATATCTATTATTGGGAAAACCTTAGCTGCTTTTGATGAGGACAACTTGATACCTTGTTATGGTTTTGGAGATGGTAATGTATCGCGAGCTAATGACTTTGTTTAGAAAGATTTCTTGAATCAGCTTTTCAAATTGTTAAAATGATTAGAAATTTGTTGTTTAAAATTTGGCAGCATCGACACATGATCAAGATGTCTTCAGTTTCTATCCTGATGACAGGTTTTGTAATGGGTTTGAGGAAGTATTGAGTCGGTACAGGGAACTAGTCCCTCATCTAAGACTTGCAGGTTTGTATTCTACTCAGCATGTTTCATTTTGCAGATTGTTACTCTGCCTTTATTTTTCCAGCTTTATTATTCGTCTATTTGAAGCTAGGTAGACTGGATCTTATGGAGATTAGGTCTCTGTCTGATTTTGCTGCAGGACCGACATCATTTGCACCGATCATTGAAATGGCCATGACCATCGTTGAGCAGAGTGGTGGCCAGTATCATGTTTTAGTAATAATTGCAGATGGGCAGGTATTTCCTCTTAACTGCACATGGGACCTCTTTATAGTAAGTATTATAGGGTAACACATCTAATGTTGAAAATGAAGAAGGTAACTTAAATTGTGGCCACTTGCTGGTATATACTCCATTAATAGTCGTCTGGCTTTGGCCTGACGCACGTCATCCTTTTAAGGATGGAAGGTGAAAACATGGGAACTGCGGCTAGAGATTCTTATATCATCTCCCATAGTATTAAAATAAAAAAAGAAATATTTGCTTTTGCTATGGATTTGCGCCTCTTGCTCGAGGGGCAAACATCATTGTCACTTGATTACACTGCTATTGGATGCCAAGCATTGATTTTGATTGTGATCTTGGAAGTAATTGACGGGGATAAAGATAACACAATATTTCATTAATTGACAGGGATTAATGAAGTAGTGTCAAAAAATTGCCTTTCTGATATAGATAAGGAATTTTCAATTGTAGTCCTGGATTGGGCTAGGAATATTGGGTTGTAGCACATATATGTTTGGAAACATTGCTGCACTAGGAGTCACTTCCATAGTATAGCATCTCACGTAAAAAAGTTGCCACAGGTAACTAGAAGTGTTGATACTGAGCGTGGTCAGTTGAGTCCACAGGAGCAGAAAACTGTTGAAGCGATTGTAGAAGCAAGGTGATTGGGTGTAACTTATTCTCTCTTTTTTGTTGTTGCTGTACTATTTCTCTCTCTCTCTCTCTCTCTCTCTCTCTCTCTCTAATGCGCTGTTTTGTTTTTCTTAATTTTTTTGCAGCAAGTTTCCCCTATCTATTATTTTAGTTGGGGTTGGAGATGGGCCCTGGGATATGATGAGGGAGTTCGATGATAACATCCCTGCTCGGGCCTTTGATAATTTCCAGGTAAGTAGTCGTAATGAAATTCTATACCTTGCTTATTCATCAATGCCCATTATTATGTAGAAATTGGGAAAAGCTTGACCGAAAACTGTTCTTTTTCAGTTTGTCAATTTTACAGAAATCATGTCAAAGAATCTGGCCCAATCCCGAAAAGAGACAGAATTTGCTCTTTCAGCATTGATGGAAATACCTTCTCAATATAAAGCAACAATAGAGTTAAACGTATTGGGGTAATAGATAATTTATTCTTAATTGTCTAGGCTATTGGATAAATAATTTTCATCTGCCATTCATTATCCTCTCTTTTCTTGATTGCAGATCACGAAAAGGAAATGCTCCAGAGAGGTTTCCTCTTCCCCCTCCTGCATATGGTGCAGCTTCTTTTAAACCTTCACGCTCTACTAATAAGCCAAGCTCACCTCCTTATTATGGCCAGAGCGTTGGCAAAGCTCCAAGCTCACCTCCTTATTATGGCCAAAGCGTTGGCAAAGCTCCAAGTTCATCTCATTATTATGGTGAAAGCACTCCTGTTGGCACAGCTCCGCCAGCTCCAAGTTCGTCTCCTTATTATGGTGAAAGCACTTCTGTTGGCACAGCTCCATCAGCTCCAAGTTCTACATATGACAATCAGGTACGCAGGGAATTCTTTGTTTTTCCCAATGTCCTCCAAATTCTACTTTACATGACCGGCTCTGGGTCATGTAAAGTAGAATTTGGACATAATTTTTCTTGCATATGGACAAAACATTATCTCTGCTGCGTGGCACGTTTCTTTCTTTAGGAGCTCACATATATTGTCATGATTTTTGACTTTTGAGTGTTAAAAATGTTGATAATGTTTTTTTTTTCCTGCTTCTTGTACAGCTTTGCCCCATATGCCTTAGTAACTCGAAGGACATGGCCTTTGGTTGTGGACATCAGGTAAATCTGTTTGTACAAATTTTCTCAAATTTTGAAGAATAAAATGGAAGGTGAAATATCAACATCTAAGACACTTCCTCGGCCTCCTCCCTTTTCTTTTCTTTGCAGACATGTTACGACTGCGGCCAAGACCTTGAATTGTGCCCCATCTGTCGGAGTCCAATTCAAACCAGAATAAAGCTCTACTAACAAATTTCTTTGCTACACATGTATTGCTCTTGACGAGTGCAAATTATCTATAATTCGTTACTTGGTGTAAATGGGTTAGGTTTGTGAATCAGGATAGATTTTCTTAGATCCGAGTGTGCGAAAAGGGTAGTCATCATCTTCTGTACATTTTTCCAGATTATTCTTTTATCTTTTTATGCTGTTAGCTTAATAGTTTCCACACAAAGAAGCTTAACAAGATGCAGATGAAAATTGCTGGTGGTGATATTTTTGTGTAATACGCAGATAAAGATAGAGATAAAGATACAGGTGCGTGAATGTAGCTGAACGTTTGGTGCGGGCAATCGTTTCTTTGTAAAGGTTCGTTAGGATTCAATGAAAGTCTAGGTGGTGAGATTTGTTGGTGTGTGTATTCAATCATTGCCGACTGTATTCAGTCGTGGCTGAAATGAATCATGGGTTGGAAATGTTGAACTATTGATATTTTCCTTTTATATGTTAAAAACATACACCATAAAATTACAACCGAGATTAACAACTTAATATCGAAAGATAATAATAATTTTCACTTTTTTATATTTTTTTTCCTAAATATCTCGGTCAAATTGGAAAACTACTTGATTTATAGAAAGGGAATCGAAATTGATTGATTTCAGAAAACGGAAAATATAATTTAATAAGGGTACAAAAGTTATTTTCATGTGTTAGTTATTTTATTAAAAAGATTTGGCTTTTGATGGCCAACATTTGAGAAACTTCTAACTGATTCTGTATGGTTTAAAATTACTTATAATAGCTATATGTAAGTTTGAAAAGTATAAAACGGTTATGTGATGTGTTACCATCTCAAAACTGAGATTAAATTATGGGGTAAAAGGCACCAATAGTTCTTAAGGTTTGACACTTATTACACTTTAATTCCTAAACTTTTAATTTCATCAATTTTGTCCTCAATATTTACACATTGACGCACTTTGGTCTTTAATCTTAACTTCCGTCTAAAAAAACTAATGAAAAATGTCATGTGTCAAGCACATGAGGGATTAAAGGACATTTTAGTCATTATACTCTCAAAACTTTGGGCAAACATGTAAAAATAAAATAGTCCCACAAAAAGAAAAAAAAATATTGCCCACTCTCTCTCTTTGCACAAGACTCCATAGCTAGAATCAAGCTACACCATCCACCACCATTGTAATCGAGTGTCACCACCCACCACCGTTGGAATCAAGCTGCACCATCCACCACCGCAGGAATCAAACACCACCACCCATCACAGTTGGAATCGAGCGCCACCATCCACCACCGCTGGAATCGAGCGCCACCACCCACCACTAATAAAATTGATCGCCACCACTGGAATCCATCTCCTTTCTCTCTCTCTCTCTCCTCTTTTCTCTCTTTGCCCTCTTACATTCTTGACACCTCACACACAAATACAACACACACAAATCAAGCTGCATCCTATGGTTTCGGTTTCGGTTTCGATTTTGGATTCAAACTTGATTTCCAAAGAATTAAGACTTGATTGTCCATGGAAGTCTTGGAAAATCTAATTTTGAATCCATTTGGGTGTATGACTGTGGGTTTGTATTGTGGATATGTATTTGTGGGTTTGTGTTGTAGATATGTATTTGTGATTTTTGTGTTGTGTTTAAGGGTGGAGACGCAAGAACAAAAAAACAGAGAGCAGAGAGGGAGATGTTTTGGGTTTGGGGTGGAGACGTAATAACGAGAGAAGGGGACGTGTTGGGTTTTAGGGGTGGAAACGCAATAAAGAGAGAGAGAAATGTCTGTGTGTGAGGAAGAGAGAACTCGAAAGGATTTATTTGTGTGTGAGGAGAGAAGAGAAAGGAAGAAAAATGTGAGTGTTTGGGTCCAAGAATAATTGTGTTTGAATATATAAATAGTTGTAAAATACCAAAAATGTCCCTTAATACCCTCATGTGCTTGACACATGACATTTTCTGTTAATTTTTTGGATGAAAGTTAGGAATAAGGACCAAAGTGTGTCAATGTGTAAAAATTGATGACGAAATTAGAAATTTAGGGATGAAAGTGCAATAAGTGTCAAATCTTAGAGACTATTGGTGCTTTTTCCCCACAATTATAATTCAACTTTTCACAAAGAGTAATGATTTGACCAAATTTTAGGACCAAAATTGGAGTCCAAATGACATGACGACATATTATTTGAAATATTTATTGAGGCCCAAATGACATGACACCAAATAAATAAGCACAAGTCAACTACCATGTCATTTGGACTCTAAATTTGGTCCCCAAATTTGATCAGTGTAGTATTACTCTTTCACAAATTAAGACCAAACTTAGCACATTGCAAACATTTATGTTCTATCATGATTCATACCACCAAAATCAATATTAATCATTTTACAGATCTATCATGTTGGCATCAATTGTGTATACCTTTGTGTCTTCGAAATGCGTACACGTCCATTCCCCCCTCTTATTCGTAGACCAGAAACTTGCTGGACCTTGCTCATTTGCTGGAGCACTGGGAAATATGGGACATGAGCTCTGTTCAAAATCATCAATAGAGTAGTAATCTAAAATATTGACCCAAAAAGATAGTATATCAGTGTACTTTCTAATTTCTTATTTCAGGATCCACAGCTCCTGATAGCGCATCTGCGAAAGCAGTCAGCCCAAATTAGGCAGCTCCCAGGTTCACCTGCTAGTTACTAACCTCACATGATTTCTTGACACAGATGACAATGTACCAAGTACAACAAGATGAATATATTAAAAAATCACACGCAACATCCTGTTGCTCACAAAATTCTAGTACAAGGATTATAAGACCCCGCCAACATATGCAAAAAAACAAATATGTATTGGCAGCTTCCATCAAATTTAATCCACTATAGTGTAGTATCGAAGTTAATATAGGCAATCTTCAAGCATTCAGATGTTCAATGCAACCAGAGTCAGATTTTTGTCGGTTACATGCATGACTCAGTCACTTCACAAGCACAACTGTAAGTGATCTGTACATTTCATGTTCAGCACAAATTGCATGGTAGTGGTAAGGGTGGATTCATAAAAGTGATTGGCCAAACAGAAATAAGATGCGGAGAAGATGTGATACAGATTTTGACATCAACTCCGCTGCAATCAGTTGCAGCATCCCCCTCTCTGGGCTACTGCTCCATCTCTTGCCCCAGCCGGACCTTGTGGCCGTCCATATCCAACCTTGATGCCAGATGACTGCAATATCCACCCCCAAAAAAAAAAAGACTACAATGAGATATCTTCCATTTTTAATGTGCGTGTACCCTTATTCTCACATACAATAGTCATGAAGGTGGACATATTTCAACCGACAAGAAACCATCCTAAAATGTCCTGCACTCAAAATGTACCCAAGGAAACTTCAATGTCCAACATAAATTTTTTTCCCTGATGCTTCCTTTCCTGGTTGATTTGCCTCTAAAGTACAAAACTAGAATGTGAATCAAAACAAAGTCCAGATAAACAGATTCGCCGGTCTCAACATCATAGGAAGGGCAGTGCCTCGTTTATGCAATTAGTACACGTCAAAGTGTGCACAATGTGGAAGTATGAACAGTGCAATGTTTTTAATGGAGATCTGGGTTCCTCTAGATAGATACCAATACGACAAATGAGGACATCTATTTGTTCCAAAATAACATGGTGCAACTTCACCTCACATAGTGCTTTACCTCATTTGATACATCAAATACACCTTCCTGGATCTTTTGAAGTATCTTTGCAGCAGTTTTTATAAAGGCCTGTAAGACATTATGTTATGTGGTTTAAATATTAGAAGGAAATTTGACACAGAAGAAAAGGGAGACTTCTCAACATAGAAACACCTTTAGGTTTGACTGCAAGTGAAAAATATTACCTCCTCAACATTTTGGGCTGTCCTTGCAGATGCCTCCAAGAATAAAAGCCCATTTTCCTTTGCAAATTGTTCCCCCTCTTCTTTGCTGACAGCCCTTCGATGGGAAAGATCACTTTTATTGCCTATGAGCATAATCGTCATGTTCGGGTTTGCATGCTGCCGAGCATCTTCCAGCCAGCTTGCTAGATGATTAAATGTCTCTCTCCTGAATAAAATATCATCTTCCTAGGTTAAGTCAATGGCACTTCAGATTGTGCAAGAGCAGTGAATCCTACCGGAGACAAGAACACAGTAGTTGCCAGCCTGCCAAAGGATAAAAATGTGGAAAACCCAAAATTCTGGCACACAGGCTGGTTGTCTCACCTCTGGGTCAATATATTGTCGTAATTCTCTGATGATTGTGCTATTTAGATGAACATACATAATTTTATAAAGGATTCGTTAGAAGTGAACCCTGTAAAAGCTAAGCTTGTCATGGCATGTAACTTGCAGGAAACCCACCCAAAAGATCTAGAATATGAAGTTGTACTCCAGCTTAATCCAATAATGCTTAACATTCATTTCACACAGCCATATTCCAGTCTAAACTAAACAAGGTACAGTGTCCATCCCATCCACTTGTTAAACCATCAATTGCTCTAAAAACTTAATTTGTTAGAGAAGTAGTAACATACGAATATATATACACTTCAACACCTCTATCCCTCCCTTGTGTGTTTGAGAAACACATAGGGGCTCAACTCATGTAGAAGAGTGTCATGACTAGTGTGATGGGCCAACGCAACCATTGTCCCAACCTAATGATTGTCAGGTCTAGAGTTAATTTTAAGAGAATGAATTGCAAATATACTGGGATCAATTCGTTCCAAAAGAGGTGCCGATATTAAAGTTCAAGAGTCTAACACATAACAAATTGAACACAAGCACCTGCACATGCACACAAAGACACGCCAGCTCGCGAGTTCACATGCACCTACCTGGTAATGTCATAAACCAGAAGTGCACCAGCAGCTCCTCTGTAGTATGATCTGGTGATGGATCTGAAGGATTCTTGCCCAGCCTGAAAATTGAATCATTCAGAGCTTCAATGGTTAAAATACACCGCAACATGCACATAATTGCAAAAAATTAGGGGAAGCTGGCACACAAAGCGGATCCTTTCGATATACACACAAAGAGATATAAAATCTATCCATCACTGCTATTCCTTCAACACATTATTCAATAATTGTTTTTTAAAAAAAGTAGTATGGACCTTGCTAACGAATAGTTGCATGTTCAGTGTTCTAGAATCCACAAACGACAAAATCACGCCAAAAAAGAAAGTAAAAAATAAAAAAAGGGCAATAATTCATGAAATTGAGGACAGTATATTGAGAGAGAGAGAGAGAAACTAGTAGTAGAAATTACGGTATCCCAAATCTGAAGCTTAATCGGCCTGCCGTCGATGGTGACCATGCGAGCACCGAACTCGACTCCAATTGTGAGATCATGCACCGGTTGAAACCGCTTGTCCGTGAATTGCAACAACAGGCATGATTTTCCAACACCTAATAAACACCAAATTTCGACACATACAAACGCGTGTACTGAAAATTAGGGTTTCGTGAATAGAAACAGTAAAGCTCGAAGAAAACAAGAATGATCGTACCTGTGTCACCGATGATTATGTACTTGAATAGATAGTCGTAAGACATTTCCGATACGGATTGGCCGGCGACGATGAAGAAAGGTAACGATGTCTCTTCCGGTGATTGGTGTTGATCGGGAAGAGTTGAGACGCGACGATGGATTGACGTACAGATGAAGCCTACCTTTACTGAAAAGGGTCGGAGAAAAAGATATATATATATATATATATATATATATAAATCTATGATGAATCTCTATAGAGACTGTTTCTTATACACAT
>CM042190.1:33298976-33316830 GCA_023539305.1 Ilex asprella
TATATATATATATATATATAGCTAAGGATAGGATCACTATAAAGAAATATCCTTACGTATTTATTTACCGACACGCTACATTGTTTTTAATTTGAATTAATTTAATTTTTATTTACTTTAATATAATAATAATTACTTTTTTTTACTCCAAAATAATATTTTAATATATAATTTCTAATATCAGACAATTCAAATAATGCTAAATAATCCCATAAATCTACGCCTAACTTTCTTGTTTACTTTAATTGAAAATTGTATAATTAAATATATAATTTTTATTTAAATGATTAATATTTAATTTTTAATATTATGGAGTTACTGTTAATAGCCTAATATTATATTTTTAAAACTCATAAGGAATATAGCTTGTTATTATTGAAGAGTGGAGAGAAATAAATTTTTATATATATTTTTAACTCGATATCATGTACAATTTATCATTCATTTTACAATTTGCATTCATTCCTGAATTATTGTACTACAAACTTACCATAAAAAGTAGGGTAAATATCATTCAGTTCCCTGGCATTTAGTTTTATTATATGGACACCCCTTCACTTTTTTAAAAATAACATCAAACTCTCTTGACATTTAAAATTTGTAACAATCATACCCCTTCAACTAACTGATGTTAGAATTGTTAATATTTAAAGATGATGTCACCAATAATAATTCTTATAATGTCAAAAATACTCCCTAAAATTAAGTTTAAGAATTCAAATATATATTTTTCTTATCCTACAAATTTATCCAGCCTCTCATTTATTTTTTTTAATCTATATATTTCATATACAAATTAAAATTTAACACTTAAATGTTTAATTTCCTAATCTATCACATTAATAAGTTAAATATTAAAATTTGGGATTATTAGTACAATTTAAAAATTAATCAATTTTTTGAAAATCATAATAATTACCTATGCAATTATCCCATATTACTTTTATTTTTCTTTATTATATATCCAATTACATAAATCCTCACTCTTGCTACCCATCACCACCGATTCCACGACCTACACCCTTGCCTAAACTCACCCAACACCTCCAAACACCACAAATAGAGAGAAAGAGATAGAGAAGGAGAGAGGAGAAAACAAACCCACAATCCATTAAAATCACCTCCACCTCTGTTTCTACCATCGAAAACCACCACATAGACCAAACCCATCATCACCCACATATGTACATGATCCTTCTTTTCCACAACATAGCCAGCATTGCATCACCACCAACTGAGTAACACACACCAATGATCACCACCACCACCACAATAAAAATATCCACCACCATATATACGCCTTAGATTTGAGACAAAAGAGAGGGGAGTGAGGGTTTCAAAATCACCCCCATCGCATTATTTATGTAAGACAAAGAGAGGGGGAGTTAATTTCATTGTAGAGGTTAAGGTTTCAAAATCATCCACCATTGCAACACCTCCTAAAGTGATTGTGTGGGAGGCATAGAGAAATTGAAGGAAAGTTTGTGTACAAAGAGAGAGAGATGGTGGTGACTATGAATAGTGGAGGTTGGGGGTGGTGCAGGTGCAGGTGAAGAGGGAATAAGGAGCGGTGCTGAATTTTTGGGACTTTGGGCATAAAGGGTTTTAGGTCGTGGGTCACGAATCATGGGGCGATGGGTTTGGATATGGACATGGATTTGATCAATTATTTAAGGGAAAAATAATCCCTTAGTAATTTTGTTAACGCCGTTCACATATTGGGGTCTCAATGCCATTTTAAAAACGAGGATGTGTCTGTGTAATAAAACTAAATATCAAGAGATGTTAGTGATATTTAACCCAATAAGAATAAGGGATAACTATAAAAATATTCTTAAAAAATAAGAGGAAGTTATTAACAAATCCATGCGATTTTTTTGCCAAATCACATGGGTTTAGTAAAAAGCTAAATAACAAAGCATTATTTATTTATTTTTTCTTATTAGAAAAAAGGATGAGGGCAAAAGAGAGCACTCAAAGATCATTTCGATAGATCCTCACTGGTGAAATTATGAGACTCTTGATCGCATTCATTATTCTTCTGAGAAACGAATCTAACTAGAATAAGATAACAGTTAACCACAAAATCTCAATGCGAACTCCGAACATTATTTTTATCACTATAATGAGTTAGGTTAGTGTTGTCACTATAGTGAGTTAGGTTTAGGTTAGTGTTATCACTGTAGTGAGTTAGGCCATTTTGCATCGAGCGATGCTATCGTGACATAATTTGAACACATAATTTAGAGACTTAATGATTATAGTCATTAGATTGTTAGTGGGTCCCAATATTAAAGTATCACTAGGTCCCAACATTATCAATCTAATGATCATAGTGCATTAAATTCCCAAATTATATCTCTAAATTATGTCCCAATAACACTAATATTATAAATTTGTCTTCTTCCGTACAAATAGATATATTTGTTTTAGTAGATTAAGGAGTGAGTTGGCCAGTAATTTACTGACAAGAGATTAAGACAATAATACAATTTATTTTTTTTGGGGTGTTTTAGCGGAACCTCATCAGTCACCCGGGTGCCCGAATAAAACAAACGCTACAAAGGTTAGCGTTCATAACAGATGCCATATGTTGCCTGGAGAACCGTCTAAAATAACAAGGTCTTCATCTTGGCTAACTCTAAGAGCATCTCCAAGGGCACTCTCTAAAATAGCTATTCAAAATATATTAAAATATTATATTCTTTATTTTAAAGAGTCATTTATACAAAGTTACTCCAACCATACTCTCTATTTTAGCTAACTACTATTAATATTTTAAGTCAAAATATTGCATAGCTTGACACGTCATCAAAATGTAAAATAGCTATCCCCTTGGAGTGCAAAAATAGTTATTTGACTCTCCAAATATAAAATAGCTAGCCAAGGAGGCTAGTCAAATGTAGAGAGCCATTTAACTCAAATGTAAAATAGATAGCCAAATAGCTAGCCCCTTGGAGAACAATTTTGTGGTTTTGCTCTTTATTTTAGCTAACAAATGCCAAATAGCTAGCCCCTTGGAGATGCTCTAAGATTCGCAAGGTGGTAAGTGCACCGATTCCTTTCCCTAAAAGTATGCACGACTTTGATCTTGCATTCTTTCATAATGTACTGGCTGCTTTCCACCAATACTTTCTGATGATGGGAGACTGCCGCATCTTCAGACAGTAGAAAATGGTGTGCCTCTAACGACTATCTCTAGGATGCCTTTTCCTCCATTCTTCTTTAGCATTTAGAATCCCTTAAAGGCTGCCCAGAGTTCCGCTTTGAGACTGGTATTCTGCCGAAGAACCCGCTGATCCAACCTTCTCTTCATCTTGAAGAATCCCTCCAATTCCTGCTGGTTCAGGATTTTCCTTAAAGAGTTTCCGTCTGTATTCATCTTGAAAAACCCTACACGTGGGAAAGGCCAGGCCTCGGCAACGGGCCGAGCGCCAGATTTTTCAGCCCATAGCCTGCCCATAGGTTGGGCCTTTGGGCTTAACGGGCCTAGTCCGCCCCGCCCCTCCCATGGGCTAGTTTATTGGGCCAAAACGGGTTAAATACAGGTTGGGCCTTATGAGCCGCCCATGGGACTTGAAATGGGCTTTTTATTAAAAACTATTTTTTATGTTAAAAAATACAAAAAGACATCGAAAATTTTAATTTATTATATAAAAATTACAAAAAAAATCTTGGTATGAAAAAATAAATTTACAAAAAAATTATTCATAATGACTGAATTTAACAAATATTCATATAGAGTTACAAAATGTTATATTATAAATTGATTGATGGGTGAGACTATTTTGTATAACTATAAATTGAGTACATCCCAACTAGGTTAGCACCAACACAATTGTCAATTATTTACAAGTCTCAACCTTATAAAAGTTAAGGATCAAATATCAAATAAATAATGCAATTATAAAATATAATCTAATTATCTTATTGGGCTAACGGGCGGGCTAATAGACTTCTTAACGGGTCGGCCCGTTATGCCCCAACCCTAAAAAACACAGCCTAGGCCTTACCCGTCGGGCTAGCAAGCTATCCCAATCTTGCCACGTGTACAGGCCAGGCCCATTAGCCCATTGAGCTCTAGGCCGTGGGCAGCCCATTGGATTTTGATGAGGCCTAGGAAAGACCAACAAACTAAACGAGGAGATTTACTCGAAGTTTGAGCTTTCAGTCTTGCAAAAGCAGCACAATATTCTTTAGCCTGACCGTTGAATAATAATTTCAAAAAAAGACCAAAGGTCTCCCAAGATTTATGTTTTGGATGAGGTTATGCTAAAATAATGTTATTGAAATTTAATTTATTATTTTAATTTATTTTTATTAAATATTAAAGTTTGATATGAATCCAACGATTATAATAAAGACACACCATTAGATCAGCATTTAATAATTTATAAATATTAATTTATGTTATTTATAACTAATAAGGATGTTCATAATAATAAATTTAGAGAATACGATAATAATTAAATGAAGTAAAATAGTATAATAAGATGATTCTTCACTTACCCTGTTTTAATTGGATTAAAAAAAAGGGCGGGGGGGGGGGGGGGGAGTGTCCAAAAGTAACCCATTTCTTAATTTTGAGAACCTCAATAGCAAAAAGATGGTACCCTCTTCCCTTTTGTTTTTTCACTTTGTTTTATTCTCAAGGGTGACCATAGAAAGGGATGAAAAACACAGCTGGTAAAGGTACCACGCAGCAGTAAATGTCCTATTAATATTTTTTTTAATTTAATTGTGGGGGTGTTTGAATCAATTTATACACAACTTGATAATTCTTTTTTTCGATCCGATCAAAGACAGGTCATCCACGTCAGAATTAGAATATTTATGGAGCAATGCTACATGAACTTAAAAAGCATAATTAAAAAATGCACTTGATAATTATAATTATTGATTTTACTATAGATGTCAATATTTATTAGGATCCACTATTTATTCAACAGTTGTGATTATCAAATTTATTTTTTCAGTTTAGTAATGTTACGTTGACCAAATGACATAACACCATATTATTTGAAATCTTTATTGGGGCCCAAATGACATGACAACAAATAAAGAAGTCCAAGTCAACTGTCATGTCATTTGAGCTCTAAATTTGGTCACAAAAATTTGGTCAGCGTAGCATTACTGAAGTTTGGTCAGCGTAGTATTACTGTTTTAAGTTTATGTAACATTTTTCAAATTTAAAACTGTATGTTTCTTGTTTGATCTAATGGTGTAACTTTAGTAGAATAATTGAATCAATACTAAATTTTAATATTTGATAGGACCCACAATCAATTCAAAAATTATAGTGAATTATGTCAACAAATTAGACCCAATAACATTGCTCATAATAAATAAATCGAATTAGTATAAAAAACGAATAATTCGAACTTGACATAACAAACTTGTTGATCTAGTACTATATGAATTGTTGTTTAATCAAATGACTTTTGATTTGGTTCTGTTTAGAAGTAGATAAAATAGATTTTTATTAATGTATGAAACTTATGGGGAGTGGATTAAGAGAGAAGTTAAAAACTGTAAGACCCACAAAATTTCGGCCCACAGTAAAAGTGAGAGGGAATGTAATTGTTTTTTGTTACACCAAAGACACAGATTTGTACTTTGAGATATTTTAACCTGGCTGGAAGCAAAGAAGTTGATTCCATTTTCATGACTATAAATAGGCCAAACCAGATTGCCAAAACATAACAAAAGCAATCAGTCCATAGTACACCACTCATTTCCCTTCTCTCTAAGTGCTCTCTGCCTTGTCGTCCCTGCCTTTGTTTAGCCCAAAATGGCCCTCACCACCAACACCAAGCAATTAGCACAAGCCATCACCACCTTGCAGCCACAACAGATGAAAGACAACCGACTCATGCTCTCTTCCTCTGAAGATACTGCGATGTTGAGGCTCATTCAAGAGATTCATGCTTATGATGGCCGAGAAATTAACGCTAAACCACTTCTCAGATTTGTTGAGGACATCTTCTATCATGCAACTGCAATTATCGATGCCATTTTCGGACCGGTATAATATTACAGTCATCCTTTCTTATCATCGTGAACCTCTCTCTATTTTTCGTGATGTTGAAATTTTATTCACATTTTTGTCACAAACCTCTATTACAACAATCTGATATCATTCATGTTGCCGATCTCTAATAGTTATGGGGGCGTTTAGTTGGGCCTGTTGATGTGAAGCTCATCCCTCTAGAATTGCTAATCAAACTCACATTGTAGGCCATGCAAGGACAAGCTGGAGCTTTGGAGGATATAAAAACTCACCGAGCAGCTGTTTCGATTGACTTGCCTGCTTCTCTAGCATATACCATTGATCAAATTTGCTCCGAGGTTATTGTGATTAGATTCTTAGAGTGTCTGCACGCGCACGCATGCTGTGTGCCTATGTATCTGTGTGACTAATTCTAGTGTTAATTGACAGATAGCTAGCAAGTACACGACTGGGAGTGATGCACATGCAACAACAATCTCAGTTTTGCAGCACATGCTAATAAGCTACAACTGGGATGCCAAAATGGTGCTGGCTCTATCGGCTTTGGCTGTGAAATATGGAGAATTCTGCCTTGTTGCCCAGTCTCAGACCATCTCAACCGATCCACTTGCCAAATCGTTGGCAATCGTCAAGCAATTGTCCGAAATCTTGGAACATGCGAGCATGCTGAAACCCCGGTTTGATGGAATTAAACTTCTGATTAAAGCCATGCTAGATATTACCAAACTCATTCTCAAGTTCAATGATCTGCCCCTTCAGTACTTCACAACTGATGTACCGGCATTTTCCACCCTCAAGGCTCATACGCCCATTGCAGTCTACTGGACCACAAGAGGTGTTGTGGCTTGTATGTCTCAGATTGCTGGCCTGATTGGTCTGGAATATCGGTATGTGCCCATAACCTCAATTTTAAGTTGTCTGCAAATTACTTACAGCACCAACTTCCTGTGAATTCTTCATTTTGATATATTGCCTCCATGTGCAAATAGGCAGGTTTATGAAAATGCTATCTTCTGATTCACGAGTTAGCTGTAATAACTTCTAACTATCATTGAGGATAATATTGTTTTTTGATAGAATGAACAAAGACCAGAGAAACTATATGCTTAAATGGTCTTTCAATTACCATCTGCTGATACAATCAGCAGTGACATAATGATTCTCAGGTGTATGCTAATGAATTTTGCAATGCAAAAATGATGATATTGTCATATTGGTTTTAGGTACATGCCATCAACAACTGAAACTTGGGAGCTATCGTCCTTGGCTCACAAGGTCAACAACATACATAGCCACCTCTCAGAACAACTGGATTTGTGCAATAAATATTTAGGTGAGGATGACCCATCGATGGTGTGCTGTTTTCAGCTGCATGCATCTAATTATATAAGTGTGTGTGTGTGTGTTCACGTGCTTGTTTAAGCCTAATTAATGAGGTATTATTAATCTTTGCAGATGAGAGAAAACAAATCGAGCTTTATGAAGAACTGATTCGTCTGTTTAAAACCCCACATGCTGACAACATGAAGGTTCTCAAGGCATTGCTTTGTACAAAAGATGATCTATCTCCCATTGTTGATGGAGAGACCAAACAAAGGGTATGCTCAGTCTTAAACTCTCCATCATACCCTTATTCGGACAAGTAAATTTATTCATAAACCTTCGCAAACTAGACCTCACATTCTGTTTGAGAAAGGGAAAAAAAGAGTAGAGTCGAGTCGAGAAGAGTCCACCCTCCAATCGAGATGGCTTTCCTTTGAGTTTAAAAAGATGTTCTAAAGCAAATTTATTGCTTCCTGCATGACAAAACCAGGTTAACATCGAGGTCCTGAGGCAAAAATATGTGTTGCTGCTCATATCAGACTTAGACATCCCCATGGAAGAGCTTGCAAATCTGGAAAACATATACCAGTCCCACCGCACAAAGCAAAATATTTCATACGAGATCGTTTGGCTCCTGATTGTAGATGATCAGTCTGACCCGTGGACTCAGACCAAGCAAATGCAGTTTCAGGAATTGCAGCGTCCGATGCGATGGTACACCATGTACAATCCTCAATCTATCGGGAAGCCAGTGGTGAAGTTCATTAAAGGGCAATGGAGCTTCAAAAAGAAGCCAATTCTGGTGGTGCTTGATCCATTAGGACAACTTGTATCTCCAAATGCACTCCATATGATGTGGATTTGGGGTAGTAAGGCATCCCCTTTCACAACCGTGAGGGAAGCATCTCTCTGGAATGAAGAGACTTGGAGGCTTGAGCTGCTGGTGACAGAGGAAATGGATCCAATCATTCACAACTGGGTATGAGTTTTTTAAGTGTATCACATTCATGGATTTTCATACAATTTTGCATTAATTTTCAAGCGTGCGCACACTCACAGATACACATACTTATGATCACTATGTTCCACATTGGCCCTAGTATGGGTTAGCCATGAGTATATGAATTTTAGGATAGGTTTTCCTTGCAATGTAGTTTTTCAGGATGCGTTCTATTCACTGGTTCTATTAGAGTCTAACAACTCGCTGAATATGATATTAAACGTAGTATGAACTGAGACTCTAAATTATCATCACAGAAAGAATGACTTATATACTCCATTAAAATTACTGTAGAGGTGTGGCTCTATCTATATAAGACTGTCGAAATTGTAGGCGCAGCTTTTTATGAATCAAAACGTGCTTAATTTTGCATAAAAAATTTATCTGGGTTGTGCTCTCATATCTTTCATTTAAGCTCGGAAATGCTTGTCAACAGATATCAAAGGGAATATACATATGCCTATATGGCGGAGAAGACATTGACTGGATTCAGAATTTTACAAGAACTGCACGCAATGTTGCACTACTAGCAGGCATTACCTTGGAAATGGTATATGTGGGAAAGAGCAATCCCAGGGATCGAGTTCGAAGGAACATATTAGCCATCAATTCAGAAAAATTCAGTCGTGCCTGGGATATGAATCAGATTTGGTACTTCTGGGTAAGAATAGAAAGCATGTGGCAATCCAAGATGCAACTGGGAAAAACCATTGACAATGATCCTATGATATTGCCGGAAATTTTGGCGATGCTTAGCTTCGACAGCAGTGATGGTGGATGGGCCTTGCTCAGCCGTGGATCGGCGGACATGGCGAGAGCAAAGGGAGGTAATTTCTTAGCTTCTTTTGTGCAGTTTGATAGGTGGAGAGAGCAGGTGCAGACTAAAGGGTTTATGGTGCCATTGAGAGATTACCTCTACACCCTGGTGCAACAAAGTCCACATCACTGCAGCAAACTACAGCTTCCGATTACCGCCGGGCAGATCCCGGAGAAAGTGGGGTGCTCCGACTGTGGCCGTAACATGGACACATTCATCATGTACAAATGCTGTGATGAATAATTAACTATGCATATATAATATATATATATATATATATACACACACACATATATATCTTATTACTTGTGTGGTAAGTTAAGTTTGCTTGGTTTTTTTTATTTATGGATTGCTTGTTTGCTTGTGGTTTTCCTTTTGGATGTGATCCTGGGTTTGTAATAAGGAAAGATGAGTGCTCTTTGGACTTCATCGGTTCTTTAACAATGAAATGTAATAGAGAATAAGTCGTTTGTAAACCTTCAATGGTGTTTATGTATGAAAATTTGTGAGGTTTTTTGTCTCCCCTTCCCACTAAAGGATGGTCAAAATCTGATTGCTTTGGCCTAATTCATTCATGAAAGAGTTGTGAGTTAAAATATTAGATAAAACTTACTTTCAATCTAATCTCTTTAAATTATGTTCTAATAATATTTTCCTTCATGAAATACACCGTATATGGACCGATTATATCGTGACTTAGAGGGAGCATGACCTAAGAATTGTTGTTCCAAGTTTATTAGAATTTTATTTTTTGAAAAAACTAACTTGTGTGTCCGACAAATTAGTATAATGATGATTTTTAATTGAATATGCACATCACATTGTCGTATGGAGTGTTAAACTCACTGCAACTCAAATTGTGGACACTAATACTGATGATTATGTCCCTAACATGTGAGATTTGCCTAGGATAAAATGAATAGAGAGTTGGGCCACATAAAAATGATCGATATGATGATAGTTAAATCTAGCAACTTTAGGAATTACATCCTTTTTTTCCCTGTTGATTAAATTAAAGTTAAGAGAATTCTTAATGATGATTATAACATGGCGAAAAGTACCAACCCAGGTAGCAAAGGCATTGCATTGTACATCCACAGTTTTTTTTTTCCGATGGGGAGAGATATCTGAGTCAATTTATTTATACGTCAATTAATTTCCTCTTAGTCCAATCAAAAGTAAGTCATTCACCCGGATATTAATGAAAGATAAATATCTCATAATTTGAATTCAAAAGATTATTAAGATTCAAACAAAAAACGTCTGAATTTATAATTCGTTATAAACTGTTACTATAATTGCGTTATACATCCAAATGTTTCACCTCGCTGGTAAAAAAAAAAAAATCACAAATGAATAAATAAATAAATAAATTATGTAAAATTTTAAGGGCAAATGTGCCCCTATAGCTCAGTGGTAGAGCGTCAGTCTTGTAAACTGAAGGTCTGTAGTTCGATCCTGCATGGGGGCATTCAATCCTTTTTTTTTCTTTTTGTTAATTTGCAACCAATTTGCCAAATCCCAGGAACGGATCAGCCGCCATACACCAATGTGACCTTAAACCCTTGGCCTCGTGCTCTGATTTAGAACATCTCCAATTTTATTTTTGAACAAGAAAATCTGTTGAACGAACAATGGTGGTTTTAGAGCTGTAATCCTCCAGAAGCTCCGAATCCATAGTTGACAATCTTTTTTACATCGGTTGGTCTCTTTTAAACCCTAGTTTATCTGGGTAATAATTTCCATTTAAATGGCTTCTACTTTCCAAAAACTTCTCAGAAACCAATCAGCCTCAAGAATCATCACTACTTTCAACAAATACCAACAGCCGCTTCTCACAAAATCAGTTTTGACTCATCTCTGTGAAACCGAGCCGCCCCAGCACTGCCAGACCAATCTTACTTCCTTTTTGGATCTACCCAGAACTGAGGAATCAAACCCTTCTCATTCTCTACAGTTTTACCCGAGCTATCCTTTTGGGTTTTTCCTAAACCCTATTTCTTCAACTGGGCTAGTTCAATCCGGAACTGACGATATCGATTCTGCTGATTCGCAGACGATTTGGGCCGACAGTGTCAAGAAGAAGAGGAAGAGGAAGATGAACAAGCACAAATTAAGGAAGCTAAGGAAGCGCCTCCGGAGGAAAACATAGTTAGCTCCATTTGGTGAGAATTGATGCTTTGAGTGGGATGCATTTAGTTTTTTATTGTTCTAATCAGTTCTATTTTTGTAAAATCCCCTCTTATTTTGCATTGATAAACATAGAACTTGTTCACTGCTCAATTGAGTTGGCCACTTTTTGGGGGGGAAATAATTTAGATTATTTGTAGTTCAATTTGCTAAAAGAAATTTTGAGTGTTTGCTAACCAACGGAGTAATATGGGAACTATGTTCAAGATGTGTTTTGATATGCCCATTTTGGATTGTTTTGTCTGCAATTAATGCAAGTATGTTTGAGAATGTTGTCTTCCAAGATATGTATTTTTAGCTTGCTTTGTGTGGTAATGGTTGTCCATTTTTCTTTCACCAAAGTTATGTGCAGGCTATAGTCTTAGGCTGATGTAACTGTAGAGCAGCAGCCAGTTGTGTGCATGTACTGAACTAGCATCTATGTGGTTGTTTATGTGGAAGAACCTCTAATCATAGTTATCAAAATCGTACGATTCGCGATTCGATTCGTACGATTCGGTTCGATATAAGCACAAAACGATTCGTATCTTATATGAGAATCGTTTTAGAGATGAATTGTACCTGAATCTTACGATTCGTATTGCCTGAATCACACAATTCAATATTTTTTTTTTAAACTCATTTTTTTTTTTGCAAAACGACGGCATTTTGTCCGCTCAATAATAAAACAACGTCGTTTTATTTATAGAGGAACCCACACCCTGATAAAAACTCAACTTCTTAGCTCGTTCTCGCTCTGACGTCGTTTAAAGCTTGCCTTGCATTATCTAAAGCTAAAGCTAAAGCTAAAGGTCACAGCTAACGCTCTCGCATGATCGGTAGATTTTTGTTCTCAATTCTTTCATGGGTAGTTTGTTAGGTTTTAATTTTTTGTTTCAAAATGTTGGTCTCAATTTTCTTATTTGTTCTTTTTTCATTCATGTTTATAACCTAATCTATATTGGGTGTCACTATTTTAATTCTTGAATAGCTATGGTTCTTTAATGAATTTTTTTTCAAGTTTTTGCTATCCTTTTGTCATGGTTTCTTCAAATCTGCTCGAGGCTCTGCTCTTTTTTGTCTTCCACAGATGGCTCAATTTTCTCCCATGGACACAGAGAGGTTGGGCCTCTCTCCTTCAGACCTCAGAATTTTCTCTTGAAGCCACAGGTCTCTTCGTGGATCTTCTGCATCAAATTCCACCCTTCTTTCAAAATTCCCACTGATTGGTCTTCTACATCTGGGCTTGCACTCTCAAATGCCTTATCATACATCATCTCTCTGCAACTTCACATTTCTTTACAACGAGCTGCACTTCATCTATCTTCAATGGTGGGATATCAGGAACTCTAGCAGAGTGTTTGGAGTCCTTTTGCTGTCCAAAGTTTTTCTGATCTGTGTTTGTGTCTATCCTTCTGCCTACCAATGGGAATACCGATTTAGCTGCTGAGCTTCCCCAGATCAGCAGACTTATCGGATTATTAACATTATCATATCAGGGCCTTCTCAGTTGCCTTATTGGATCAGAACTCTTATCAGATCAGTGGACTTTCTGGCTGGCCTTTTCGGCCTTTATCAGATAAAATCAGTGGTCCTCTCATCTTCCCTTCTCAGCTTAGCTCTCAGCTTAATATTCCTGTTATTACTCGCAGCTCACACTCACAGCTCATCCATCCTCTCACAGCTCATCTCTTAGCTCATGTTACTACTGTTTTTAGTTGACAGCATTTATTGTAGGCAGCATTCGCTATTGTACAGCTGCTGCTCCTTTGTTTCAGCTGGAATGCTGCAGCTGGATGTGACTGTTCAGCACAGCAGTTATGGCATGTCCGTTTCCTTCAGCTGGAATTTGAAGCCGGCTGCTTTGGGTATTTTAGGAATTATGCTTCTTGAATATTTTAGTTATTCCATGTAACATCATACGTTAGAATTTTTTAATTCCTTTTGTGTTGTAATTAGATTGCATCGAAGGGTAAGGTACATTCATACCCCCTAGTTAGGTGTAATTTAATTTATAATCAATAAAATTCCCTTGCACCGTCGAGATTAAAAAAAAATGGTTAAATAAAATATGAAAATGAAGCAAAAGGCTAGCGTCTTTTCATTTAGACGACGTGATTATGTCAATTGATTATTTTTATAATGCAATAATGTTCAATATTTTATCTATTTTAAATATGTAGTATTATTTTTTATTTTTGTTCAAGTTTTTTGTCGAATTTTACGATTCACGATTCGATACGATTCACGATTCTCAAATTTTCGATTCTGATTCACGATACGAATTGCAATTTGACAACTATGCCTCTAATATTATTAGTCTTAAGAGACCCAAAAAAAATTTAGATATGAGAGTTATTGATTGTAACTGTATCCTGTAATTTTCATCAGAATAAAATATGTCACAAATTTTCAATGCATAAAATAAGTCCTGCACACTCACTTTTAAGCATAGAGATTATATTCGTTTGTGAAATCTAATGTGTGTCACCAGAAAGTCCCAATAAACTATTATTACTCGTAATTTCATAAGATATACATGTGTAATGTATGTGTGTATATACCAGTGAAATGGGCAGACCACTTTCTGTAAGTAATTAGAATATTTGTTTTCAATTTGCTTAAAGGAATATTAGTTTGACACCTTTGGTTACTTTATATGGAGTTGATGCTAGCATGCATGAGATTGTTATGTATTTTAGTGTATTTTTTGCATGTTTTGTGTATAATGCTCATCCTCGTTTTTCTTGTACAAATATGTATATAGACTTCATTCATGTTGATATAGATGTTCGCAGAAGCTAGATGAGTACATGTAGAGAACAAGCATATGTGCTGTGCTTCTTTATTGTCATTGACTCTATATTTGGGCAAAACTAAAACTGTTTCTAGATAAAGGAGATTGGTAATGCCAGCTCTCATCCTTTGACCAATTGGCAGTGATTGTATTGTAGCAATTTACTTTATAATAGTAAAAAATGAAATATAGATGGCACTTGAGAGACTATGGTGCTCATGATTCATGTTCTTGATGTATCAACGATTCTCCTTGGAGTGATGACCATAGGATTGCAGTAAATATCTCTATGGATCAATTTCTTAATTGGAATTAAAGATATTGGGTGAAGAGTGGTGTTTGGGTAAGTACTCTAGTACGAGGAGGCATATAAAGTGTGGATGCATCTGCTGAAGGGAACTTATAATATTGTTGGCTTTGAGGTTATTGCTCATATTGGCTTTTGAGTTATGATAGGTGTAGTTTGTCTTCTTGGATTCTTAATGGTTGCTCCTATCTTAATACTCATTGAACTGTTCATCATCCACTTCAATATTGATAATTTGGACTCTTTAGGATACTAATAAATAAGGTGCTTGATGTTTTGGCATTTGTTGGTTGTTTGGGGAGGAGAAGAGAAGCATGATCTTCACATATTAAACGATATGGAGTAGAGGTTGTGTTGCTGGTTTTACCTGTATTTGTTTTAGCCAAACAAGTGCTTCATACTTGCACCTTTTATGGGATGTATGTTACCCTTCAATCATATGGCTTTATAAAATTGTGTTTCTCCAACAAAGTTCACGAAGTTATCCAACTGCCTAATTTACCCGTGTTAGTTTTGCAGTGAGTTCAATTTTGTTGGGAAGATATAAGGTAACAGATTTTTTGTCATTCCTTTCACATTTTCCCCTTTACCTTCCGAAAAGAAAAATATTGTTTGTCAATGGGCGTCAAGGTAAGATGTTTATATCAGGATTGAGTTGTAATATTCGATAATAGGGTTTTAATTGCAGGATGCATAGAATGATTGGGTCAGGTCACTTTTTTGTTGGGGGAGTCTATAAAAGAAGGAAGCAGTTTAGGCTTCGATTTTTGGTGGGAAGTTTGGTGTTTCCAGATGGAATATTGTGCTTTGACCAAGGTTAATTGCTGTTTCTTTGAATTAAAACAGAGTAATTTAAGGTGTGAGAATTTGTGCAGGATGACAGCTTGCAAGAAGAGGTCATCCATCCTATTGTGAACTTGTAAACCATGCTCAATGCTTCTTTTACTGGCATATTATGGTTCAGTCCTCACTCCTCATTCCTCACCCATGTTTCAAGCAGGGGCATGGGTACTTTTAGGCGATGGGAAGGGAACAACCCTTAATTTTCATGTACTGTTCGTGATAGAGGAGACAACCCATCTTAGAGTGAGTAGAATTTCACCATCTTATTCTTGACCATTAGTGCCGCCTGCCAATTGTCAGCTTTAATGATTGAGTGGTGTCACAATTTAAACATGGACATGTTTATGGCTGAAAATCTAATGATCCTTTTTGGCCATGTGTTACAACATGGTGGCACAACACTAAATAATTGCTTACATTACGAGACACGGAATTGATTCCTACACCTATGGGCTCGGGTTTCTTCCTCCTCTAGTCAGAATCAAGATGGATCCTCTCGATATTGTGATGCCTTCGGCCCAATTCTCAAGAGTTTTTTGCTCCTTTTAATCAAGGGCGTGCTTATGAACGTTTTTAAAATGACATGCTATTCTGTCTCATCTTTTCCCCCTCGTCTTCCTGGTGTTGTCCTGGTTTGTGGTAATACTATACCTTGCAGTCTGTAGATGACACCATATTTTTCGTGGTCTATATATATCATGCGAGTTTTAACAATGTTACGGACAATTTGTAGGATGTGTAAGAGACTTAGCAATTCCTAGAATTAACGAGATGATCGCCAAGGAACCATCCAAAATGTGTGTTTTCCGGAAGGAATCTTCAATCTATCTACCTACAGACATATACCAATCACCCCATTGCACTAACAGGGAGGAAAATACAATCAAATCGACTGAGTGAGACCCACCACTTCTGTTCTCTTTTCTTCTGTTGGAGCCCATCATGACACAGACATCTGTTCATACTCTCAAAGGCCCTCATGCCTTTTTGTCCTCTAATCATTTCAGTTGCTATTTAGTCAATTTTCCGCCTAAGATTAGGGGCCATTCATTTGATCTTGCGTGATTCAATGCTTGGTCCTGACATTATGGGTCCTCAGCATATTGTATTGTGTCTGAATACAAAATGGTTGCCCCTTATGGCGGTGTGGACATCACACTTGGCAAAATGAATATGATTTTTTTTATGTACTTCAATTTAACTTATGTAGGTAGTAGTAGTATTTCATAAAAGAATATTGAATATGATTTTTTTTTTTATGTCCGATGATAGTTTTAGTTTATACCAGACTTTGATGGACGAGGTATAAGAGCAGAACTCTTCTTGAATCACGACAAACCCATATTGTCTTGATTACGACCTTTTCAAAACTGTCAACTATGGCCGATATTAGATAGAAAAATTGGCTCCCTTGGCTTTTAGACAGAGACATGTCAATTTCACATTGACAATAATAAACCGAACCAACACAGTTCCTTCACAGTGAGAGGTCAAAAAACAAAACCACCCACCCCCTCTCTCTGGCTTCAGATAATAAGCAGCCTGCCCTTTTCACTTTCCCCTTTAACCGACATGTCAGCACTGTTATGGATTGTAATTAGGGATAATCTACTTACAGTATAATATAAATGATTTTAAAAGGATAATTGATGATTATTAGACGTGTCTAGATTGTGGAATAAGCTTATTAAAATTTGTTATGTTTTATATTATAAATTATTTAAAAATAAGCAAATAAATAAATAGATTAGAGAAGGACTTGCAAAATTTAATAACTACTCAATTCATGTAAGATAATAACTATCTATATAAGAATTTATCACTGAATAGTTACGCCACATGATAGTGTTAACGTGGTGTAACCGTTGTATTAAATATTTTGTCCGACCAAGTAAATAAATTATTGATACACTAAGGTGTTTGTCCAATTTATGACCAAGTGTGCATTTCTTTTTTCTTTTAGCCAAATATGTGTTCTTTCTTTTATTTTAATTACAATATTAAATTGATTGATTTATTGTGGCTAAAATATAAGTTTAATTAATTATTTTTAGTATAAATATGGTTTAACAAGTTATTATACTTTAAAAATTTATTATAATTAAAATATAAATTGTAAGATAAGTTGTTGAATTAGTCGGGAAAATATATTTTGGTTAATTTCACTTTTTACCTTGAAAAATACTTTAATTGTTAATTTCTACACTTAAAAAATTAAATTCTCAAATTATAATTATACCCTTAATATTATAAAATATATGCAATGTAGCCCAATTTGTGGGTGAAATTGAAGTTTGAGGGTGCAATTTGAGCTTAAAATGGGGCAAAATTGCACTTTTTTTATAACATTGAGGATAGAATTTAGGGAAAACTTCAACCACACCCTCTCTAGTTTGTCATATCTTCAAGGACACCCCCTCTAGTTTTTGAATCTTTAATGACACCCCTTATTAAATTAAAATTTTTAACTAGAATGCAAATTTACTAAATTGTCCATGATATATTTGAGGATAAATTTCAACCACACCCCCTCTAAGTATGTATATCTTCAATGAGACCCCATCTAGATAAGCATATCTTCAATGAGA
>CM042190.1:33317230-33419520 GCA_023539305.1 Ilex asprella
GGTACAAAGTGAAATTAGCCCTTCGAATATTTTCAATTTCACAGAAGTGAGCCACAAGCTAGAAGGTTTGATTCCCATTAGCATTTAGCAGCTCAGTGAAAGTAAATACAGAGTGTAAAGCGCTCTCTCTCTCTCTCTGTCTCTCTCTTCCTCCCCACTATCTCTCTCACACAAACGTTCCTTTTCTACAAAGTTCCTTCTGGAGATAACAAAAAGGAATGTCGATCTGATTCCCAATTCAAGCTGAGTAAAAAAACTAAACCAATCAGAGACACTGGTCTGTACAATTAGAAAGTGAAAGAGGAGATAAATCTAGAGGGAGAAAGTGAATTCTCACAGAAGGAGATGGGAGGAGTGACGTCATCAATGGCGGCCAAGTTCGCCTTCTTCCCTCCCAACCCACCATCGTACAAGCTTGTGACGGACGAGCTTACTGGTCTCTTGCTTCTCAGTCCGTTTGCTCACCGCGAAAATGTAGAAGTACTGAAACTGCCCACTAGAAGAGGGACTGAGATAGTGGCCATGTACATTCGACACCCCATGGCCACCTCTACCCTTCTCTACTCTCACGGTAACGCCGCCGATCTGGGTCAGATGTACGAGCTCTTTATCGAATTGAGCATTCACTTGCGTGTTAATCTCATGGGGTATACACGATCTCTCTCTTTCCCTCTCTCCCTCTCTATATGTATGTATGTGTGTGTGTGTGTGTGTAGTATTATGTAAGCTGTCATGTTCTTAATTCTGAAGAGTTTGGTGTCTAGCTATTCTGTAATTCTAAGTATTTTTGCTTCGGGGTTTTAATGATTCATCTGATTTGGGGATTATACAAATTGAATGAGATGATCCTACCGCACTAACTTTGGCAATTGTGATTCTTCATTTGCCTTTAAGTCACAAAAAAATAGGAACTTTATGGTTTGTCTGAGAGAGATCTTTGAATTTGGCTGCACAAGGGAGAATTGTTCGAATGATATGTCACTTTTGGTTTCAACCCTTTTAGCATCAGAATGTATTCCAAGTCTTTGGTAATTTGACTGACTTTGGTTTTCTTTTCTGTGAAGTGTATGATCTTTTCCCATATTTGCACCGTGTCCGCTAGTTTGGCATGGGGCTTGTAGCAAAGGTTAAATTTTCTTTTTGATTTCAGGACAAGGTGATCATAGCTACCTTGCTTAATTAACATCCCACTATGAATGAAGTAAAATATTCGTATGCTCAACTTCAATTAGCATTAATTGAAGACTGAAGTAAACTATTGATATGATCAACTGTCACTTGGCTTTCTGGAAATTGATTCTTGATGAGCTTTTCCCACCATTTTTGTAGTTTACAATTGGATCCAAGAGTTCTAGAAGATGAGGGGTATTCAGGCAAAAGAATTACTTCATATTGTTCTGATGGAAGTGTAGCTTATTTCTTTCTATCAGTTTGATGTTGATGGTAAGGTATACTGACTGCATTGGCACCCAGGTTCATTAAGGTGTGAAAACGAATTACGTTTTCTATTTGACCCATTCTCTGTCACCAAAACTGGCTTTTTTTAGTGACAATGTGACATCCTTACATCCTATGAGTTGACGTCATTCTATCTTAAAAACTACTTGATTCTCAAATTATTAATTTTAATAGGAACCTTTGTTAAACTGTTTCAGTTTACATACTATGTACCTTTCCCTCCATTTTTTACCATTCAAATGACACAGAACTCTTTCAGAGGTCTAGTAAAAAATTAATAGAAGTGACTGGCTTGCTAACTCTTGTAATGAAATTACTCCAGGGTTCACAAATGTTGTCCAATCTCATAAATGAAACGGGAGTCACAGGTGTCTGTGGCATAATAACATAAAGGGTTTATCACTAAGTACAGATTTGCATTATGCGAAACACCAAAAAGAGGGATCCAGTTGTAAAAAGCTGAAGAGGATGCCTTATAACTTGATTGAACTTCCATCCAGTTTGCCCTCTCCTGTGGTTATGGGACTGAGTCACTTATAAATAGTTGTCTGTATTTGTGTAGTTACATTAGAGCTTGCATTTCATGCCAGTGTTGGATCCTGGTAAATCTATGATGCCCTGGTGGTGTATGCTCCATTGTGTTTGTACAGGTGACCGAATTGTTTGGAAATTGTGTAACTAGTGATATCATCCTCAGGGAGAAAAAACTCATTATCATTGCCTTCTGCTAATGTAATTGAAAGAATTTAGAATACATGGAGTTGGCAGTTATGTAACCAGCAGTTTTCTAATGCACATGCACTTTTGTGCAGGTATGATTATTCTGGCTATGGTCAATCCTCTGGGAAGGTGTGTGGCAGATTGAAATTTCTGCATAGGAATACTTTATATATTATGGATTGGTGTGACTCAAATAGTCATCTTAAGCTGATCAGTTACTATTTTGCAGCCAAGTGAGCAGCATACGTATGCAGATATTGAAGCTGCATACAAGTGTCTAGAGGAGAGCTATGGTACCAAGCAGGAAGATATTGTCCTTTATGGTCAATCTGTTGGAAGTGGCCCCACTTTGGATCTTGCAGCTCGGCTGCCTCAATTAAGAGCTGTCGTCTTGCATAGTCCTATACTCTCAGGCTTAAGAGTCATGTATCCTGTAAAGCGCTCATACTGGTTTGACATTTACAAGGTAACATTCATCTTTTCACACTGTTTGTCAATCTTTATTTTTAGCTTAATCGAAAATTTCATTGTTTTTTCTCTAAGTCGTATATTATGCTGATTGTGTTACAGAACATTGACAAAATCCCGTTGGTTAATTGTCCTGTACTTCTCATCCATGTAAGTATACTATTCTTAACATCTGTGTGCCTTAAATTTGCCTGTTATACTAGTCTAAACTGATACCTGTATATGTTTCCGATGTGTTACCCACAACATAACTATTTGAACTAAAACAATGGCTGACTAGATTTGATGAACATAAGTGCTCATTAACAAACTTTTTTTTTTTTGAAAGTCATCAACAAACCTCAGTATGACAGCAACAACTTGTCTTTTTCTTTCCTGTTTCGTTTCTGACTATGATAGTATAACAGTGAATATGAATATGAATATGTTTTAGTTTTTGACTTTGAATTTTGAATTAAAAGGAATGAACGGGATTACAATTTACATGCCTCTTGAATGTTCCTTCAAAATGTGATATTTTGTTTCCGATGCTTGTACATGTACCGTCTCCTCTATGCCTGATGTTGTTCAATGTAAGAAAACATGATTATTAGCTTGTGAAGGTGAAATCTGGACATTTTGAAATGTGATTGGTATTCTCTTAAAATGTTTCATACTACTGCACTGTTGGTCATGTTGTCGATCCTCCATACTTATTTTAGGGTGTGAATTCAACCTCATCTGACAGCGCTGGTCTTTTGAACTATTGGACTAAAAACCAACAATATTAGGAAGATCTACAATGAAAACAAATTAGTTCACCAAACAAATGAAAAGATGATTACTATTTTAATCTGCTCAATAGAGAAGCTTATTTGCGCACATGGAACATCCTGCAGTTCTCAAACAAATTAAAGGAATGCAGAATTCCTAGTTTTCTGGGGATTTATTTTCCAAACAGGAACACATATAGCCAAATGCTCAACAAATATTAATAGCGAATGCAGGTTCTGGGTAGAGGATAGAGTGTGACACCTATGTTGATGACCTTAGTAGGATTGTTTTTTCTGTTTTTGCTAAATGATAATAGCAACACAAGATGGCATCACTGAATTTAGAAGTCCTGTCCTGCTATTAGGTGCTGGCCCCTGCTCATTTTTAGCAGATGTTCCCATCGTTTTTTTGTTGTTGAGCTAGTATTTTGGTCAGATCCAGATGAGACACAGCTACCTTAGTTTGAGAATTTTGTAGAAGGGTATATGTTGATGCTGTTGGTTGATAAACATGTTTATGGTTAGTACAAAGATAAATAAGCGAGTGATTTGCATCCCTTTCATCATGACTTCATTCGCTTTTAACCTGATAAAGCCTTTTTCACAATATGTTTTAAGTTACTCAGACCAAAATTGTTCGCAAACAAACAGAAAAGAGTCTATAAAGACAAGATTGAAAAGACAAATAATAATTTCTTCTGATCTGGTGATGGTTTCGTGGAAGGACCAATAAAATTATTTTTTGTTATGCTAATTTATGGGAAAAATTGTAGTAAGAGTTCTGAAATGCTCAAGAAGCTTACATTCTACCATTCCTCTTTAGCTTACATCCTTGAGAACAGATTTTGTGCTATGCCACTTAAAATGGAATTTAGATATCTCATGTTTTGGAAATTTTTAATAATTGTGTAGGGTACTGCAGATGAAGTCGTTGATTGCTCTCACGGTAAGCAACTGTGGGAACTGTGTAAAGAGAAGTATGAACCCCTATGGATTAAAGGAGGAAACCACTGTGATTTAGAGCTGTACCCCGAGTACATCAGGCATCTGAAGAAATTCATATCAACTGTAGAGAAATCACCTTCGCAGAGGTATAGTGCCAGGAGAAGTGTGGACCAGTTTGAGCAGTCTAGGAAGAGTACTGATGTTTTTGAAGGTTCAAGGAAGAGCACTGACAGGAGAGAAAAACCAAGGCACAGCACTGACAGGCCTGAAAAATTGAAAAACTTGTCAAGTAATGCTGACAAGCTAGAAAAATTGAGAATCTCTTTCGATCAAATTGAAAGGTCTCGGAGAAGTGTGGATTGCATTGAAAAGTCCCGGAAAAGCATTGATCATCAACTAGAAAGAGCTCGGAAGAGTGTAGACCGATTGGATAGAATACGAACAGGGTAATTTTTTCCATTAACTAATTGTAAAATTTATGAGTGTGTTTGGTTGTGGGGGAAATTTGTTTGGGCTTTCTTTTATTTATGGTGTTTTGGTGGCTTTGGAAGTTTTCTGAACACTATTGCGAAAACTGATAAAGGGTGTGGTGGTATAATGGAATTCTTTCTGTGACATTCTCATTCTGTGAGAGCCTCTGTATTTACAGGTTTATTTTGTCCACATCGCGTCATGTTAGACCCTCCCGCAAGGTTTTTCTTGCTCACCATTGATTCATGTAATAAATAGGCCGTCCCTCAATTATATAGTGTTGTGATCTATCCTTGAATTTAATTGAAAAAAGAAGAAGCAAATGGATAGATCTCACTCCTATATGGAAGTACCACAGGGAGCCAAAGATGGTATCTACTGAATATGTATATATATATATATGAAGACTGCCACACCCATTCCTTGCTCTGACAATACATATATGGGTGTGTAAGTGTGTTTGTTTGCTGGATAGCATTTGTTAGTATTGATAAATGCAATTCATACCAAACTTATCTAAAATTAGTGTCGGGATTACACTCCTATCCAATACCTCTTCTTAATTTTAAGAGTGCCTATGAAAAATGTGGAATGTCAGGTGACATATTCCATACAAAAAGACACTTTGAACCTTATTGCAATCCAAGAGACTGTGGATAAAGGGGTATTGTGGTAATTGTGTGGTTTTATATTATCAGTGAGAATAATACCGGTTTTATTATACCCCCTATTAGGTGATATTCAATAGACCCATGTACATAGGTATATTGTTATTGTAGCAATCATGTTAGGATTGGAACCCAGAAAATAGTATTGTACATATGGGTTCGTTTGGTAGACGTATTATAAGGAGATTAAATATTGAATTGTACTATTTCTTATTTAATCGGGTCTAATACTTTGTTTGGTGAACAAATTTGATATCGTATTAATTTCAAAAACGTATACTAATCATATACTTATCGTATATTTTTTATACGTTAGACTTGTATTATGGAGGTATTTTAATACCACGAAAAAAGGTGGTATTATAATTCAACTCAAACGTATTATTTTATACATTTACTATTATAACCCTCCAATTGATAAAATCAAAATGTCATCAATGTAACAAACACTGATTGAGATTATTTTTGTTAATTAAGCATTAATACAACGAAAAAATACTCTAACCAAACAACGGATTGGACTTAATAACTATTATTCAACGCTTATATTGTGTATACCAAACACTAGATAAAATTACGTATTATTCTAATACTCCATTTAATCTTGTATTTTATCCATCTGCATTGCATTAGCTTGTATTATTTTATTTAATCCGTCCATTTTTAATACGGCAACCAAACGGGCCCAAATTGCACAATAAACAAGGTATAAATAGACTCCATGTACTAATTTACTCAATCCCACCTCCTAATACTCCAGTTATCCGATAAACAAACACACCCATATAATTTCTGAACCAGGAAAAGCTGGAGGAGTTGGGGAGACAAGATACAACTCTAGTGTTTGGATTCCGAACATGTCTGGAGGAGTTTGTCGTACAACATGGCCGCAGAGCACAAGAGCCATATATCCTACTTTAGGCTGAACATGATTCCAAAAAATAATCATCTATACTACTATTTTATTTCCTTTCCATTTCTGTATCTTTCTTCAATGCATCAAACAAACATTCCACCACAGGTACAGGAGAACAAATCACATCTGAAGCAAATAATTGAGAGATTAAAGAACAAAATTTAAAAGATTACAGGAACTTCTACTATATATGAATCTTTCTAACATGTTGTGTTTCAGACCTATGAGCCGTGTTGGGGTCACATTGCCAACTGGTAAAGCAAATTGGCATGACAGAGTTTGACCTAATTTATGCTTCACACTGTTTTCCTTTGGTAATGGTGATTCATGGTAGAGCAACTGCTGAAGAAAGCTGCTTATATAGACTTCAAAATCATGATATGCTATATTTGTTACTGTCCATGAAGAATCAAGAAACCTGGGCAGCCCCTTCCAACAGGGTTACTTGGGTGTGTGCTCGCTATACTCAACAATGGATGATGGTGGATGACGACCAATGCAGATCTCATGTACTGTTGTGAAAAGGGGGAACAATTCTAACCATCCACGGTGGCTTAAAACCTCATAAACCTCTTTGGCTGTCGAGACACCCTTCAAATTTCAAAATATTGTCAGACAAACGAGGAGTTCACAGTCAGCATGATTACTTAACAAATCTATTGTGATGGGATATATAATATGTTTGCCTTTGGTCCATGCTCATATATGAATATGTGAATGCAAATGGCTCCCGATGAGAGTTGTTTCTCATTTGAGCAGCTCAAAGGCACAAGTGCACGCATAATCCATTATTGATTGAAGAAATCACCAATCCGCAGGAGGTGATTGCTTCAGCAAATTGTGACATGAAAGAAGTTTCAAAGTGTTCTAAGTTTTGTAGTTAGATATGTATGATTCATTCCATGGACCCCCTTATCCTTTGTGTACTTAGATAACATTAAAGGTGTAATAAATTGTCACAGAAAATAATCTAATACAAAGTTGAATAGTGCCTATCTGTGGCTTATCAAAAAAGATTTTAAAAAAAGTTTAGTATCCACCTGCAATTTCTGCCCCTGAAGCATCTCTGCTTCTAGCTCATCAAAAGACCTGCACATAAGAATTGGTAGAGTCAAACAAAACCAAAATTTTATTTTTACCTATGTTCACTCCACAGATCTAGAAGAGTAACCTTTTCCCGCCATTCCTGGCAAAAGCTTCTGCACATTTCCTGTTTCTTCCTCCTACTGCCACACACAAAAAAATAATTATTCTGCATGATGCTACAATGTGTTATATATAGTATGATGGAAAAATTATCCAAGCAGGAGAGTAAATTAAGTCATCTGCCTCCTTACAGCAAGTTGTTATCAGATCAGCTACGCCACAGCTCTCAAAGAAGGTGCTATCCTTAACAGAAGAGAACAACAGCTTGGAGAAGGCCTTCATTTCTCTCAGACCGATCCTCATTATTGCAGCCTAGTAAATTGTCATATTAATAGTCGAGACAGTTTTACAGCAGATATTTGCATAAAGAAGCGATGAGATTACACCTTGTTAGATCGTTAGTCTTACCTTTGTGTTATTTCCCATCTCCAAGCCATCCACAAAACCTGTGCCATCAGTAACCAATTCTCCATTACTCAAAAGATACTTTAAAGTAAAATAAGAAAATGGCAACAGCAACAAGAACAAAACCACAACCTGCTGCTATTGCCACAACATTCTTGAGGGTTCCGCATAGTTCGACTCCTTCCACGTCTTGAACCTGTTTTTCATTTCTTGTTTATCAATATAATGATAGGGTCAAATAATGCATCTATTGCCATGGTCTAACTAGCTGGTGCATGGTGTACTACCATTTGATGAACTTATATCCTCTATACATCGGCTGATTGAATTGATTGAACATCTATTCGAATAGTTTTCTAATTACATGCCCTTTAAGTTTGTTCATGTCTATCAGGAGATGATATCTGTATTTAACTTACAGCTGTGACCATGAAGTAAGGAGTACTGAATAGCCGAACCCATTTCTCTGCGATCTCTCTGTTCTGTCTGTATCCAACTGTTGCTTCACTAAACTTCTCAACTGCAATCTGAATAAGCGGGTCCTAATTATTAGCCAAATGCGACATTACAGGTATTAGTAAAACTAAACTAAACTAAACTAAAAATCAGTTGGTCACCTCGTTAGCAATATTTGCTCCCATTAGAACACAACAATCAATTCCAAGTTGTTTCGAGATTAGGGTTGAGATCATGCATGGACCTTCCATCTTGACCTCCATTCCTTTAATGAGGGAAATTGCTTCCGCATCTTCCCTTATCTTTCCTACTAGCCTTTTGCATATACCCTCCATGAATTGATGGGGAGTTACAAATACTAACATGTTTGCGTCCCTTACTACATGATACCCAACCAGATATAATTACAAAAGGGATCAAATATGCACCATACCAAACAATTGTTCACTTAATCGAATTATCGATAAATCTAAATTCATAACAACATTGGAATATGTAATACCTGCATGTTCAAGGTCCGGGTCTGCCACAACATTCTTCCCAAGCTTTATGCCAGGAAGATATTTGACATTTTCCTGTTAAAGAAGACTAAGTTACGGGAGTAAATACAGATTAACGGTGTAACACAAAGGAAAAGAAAGAATGGTCATTACATTCGTTTGATTGATGACATCTGAGAGTTTTTCACCACTTGGCAATGTCTCCTCGAATACCCACATTCTCACTTCATCTACATTTCATCATAAGTGGATCCAAATTCAAAATGGGGTTCATTCAGTGTTATGGTTTTACCCATTGGAAGATAAAAAATAATGTACACTGAAACTATAGTCTTTTTGGTTCTTTTGCATGCCAATTATATGAAAAAAAGCACATTAAAGGTAATACATGGGAAATTGAGAATGACTATGAATATGTGAAAGACATACAGATAAGATGACAAACCGTGGAAAGAGCTAAGCTTAAGAGTGTTGGAGGCAATAAGCTTGGCTGCCACACTGCCCCAATTGCCGCTGCCAACAACTGTGACTCTAGATTTGTTGGGCAGCACTTCATCCTGAGAAATATTGTCAGATGCAGTTTCTCCCTCTAGTATCTGCTGCTGGGATTCCATTGATGGAGCCATGGAGAGAGAGATGAATGGAGAAGAGAGTGAATAAATGAGGTTGAGAGAGAGGATTCGGAAGAAGGAGAGAGAAGAGAGGATGGATATATGGGCAGGTTGAGGTTGAATTGGGCGGAGGAGCCAGATACGTTTCGTTAACATCAATGTGCGCCATGTTAAATTTGGCGATCTACTCTATAAACGTACGAAGGATCGTGTGTTTCTCCCCCTCTCCGCGGTTTCACTGTCGTAATGACCCCATATTAATAGGGTGGCAAATATTAATAAGCCAGACACACCTCTTGTGCAAATTCATCTCCATTCAAAATTAAAAAATGACACGATAAATTAATATAAATAATAAATTAATTAAATATAAATAACATGATTAATTTGTATAATAAATAAAAAAATATGTATTTTATAATTTTTTAAAATCTTTTAGATAGTACCATATGAAGTGTTAAAAAATTTTACTAACACAAATATTAACAACACGTGCCGAAAATAATATAGCAAACTTCAAATCAAATAATATTGTAAAACATCAAAGCTGTATGTTACATGTTCAATCATTCAAAACATTGAATATTATGAGGGAAATTCTCATCATCACAAAGAAATTATGATTTTTTTTTTTAAATGAACACTAATAATTTCGTGCAAACTCTATTTAAGCACATCTCATTGCACGACACGACACGACACGACACTATATAACTCAGCCCACCCAAAAATCATGGGTTTTATTTTATGATAGAATATGTCTTATTTATCTTGATGCAATAGATGGAATAGCTCTTTCAATGCCAAAAATATTCATGATGTTAAGTAATTTTTCGATGGCTTTCCTTGCATTATTGAGTATGAATGGCTTTGTAGCAGAATTGATAGTCTTTTTTTGAATAAGTGGATGATCTATGTCAGACTTTTCGTTCTATGGATACAAGTTATATAATATCAAACTCCTAATTTTTTTATTCTGGACTGTGAGAATTATTTGTTTCGATATCTATCTTTCTACATATAATAGGTATTGGTATGAATCCGAATTTGGTTCTTTTACTACAATTGACAATGTTGTAATTATTCTATCTAATTATTTTTATAGATAGTTTTCATGAATAAAAATTTTCAAAATCAATCATCTGATATTTAAAATCGTTTGTTCTAGGACCAAAAAAAAATCTGAAAAAACCCGTCACATGAAAGGCGGGAACGGCCCATGAGCTTGGTCTTTGATCATGTGCTATCCCCTAAACCAGGAAGGTTGCTGATCCTAAAGTTTATAATCACCATGGTACTTGGCATTAAATCACAAACTTCAAATTAATGCGAAATAAAAACACACTACATTGATCTGGTGGAAGTCATGGATTGACAACACTCTGACCTGCACTCTCCTTTCACCCTGTCGCATGGGATAATTCAATGATACCATGATTATCATCTATTATTTTCATTTTCTGATATTCGAGAACCGTTCCAACTAATAGCATCCATTTTTTCACCATTATAAACCAGAAAACATAACCATAAATGCTTCGTCCACCACAATACAAACAGTTTATTTCCCTGCAAAAACAGAAATACAAAATGAAAAAGAAATACAAATCCTTTTATTGAAATGTAGCCATAGAGTGAAAGGCATTACCTACTGCTTTACAATTGAGACAGCGGCCAAGAACCACTGTTCATGCATTGTATTGCAATCAATAATGTGTGAAATATCAAGAAGAAATGCAACTTTAGGTTGAATCGCATCGTACCAGTCCAAAAATTAGATATAGAGTATCCATAGTCTTCCCTCTTCAACACGAATCAAGCATAAATTAATAGCTATTTTGGTGGGAAAATTGAAGTACCCGATGGCTTAGCTTTGGCGAGTAAGCAGCGATTACTAATTTATCCTGTTTCAAAGAGCTTTATCAAAGGGTTGAGTATCATTATAACAAATATCCCAGACTGCTTACATGGCATCCTTCGCAGCTGCTTCCGAGCAGTAAGCGTTAGCAATCACTGATTTCATAACTCTCCTTTTCACACAATCCTTCAAACGTGGGAATGAACAGGCGCTAATTATTGAAAACACTTAAGAATTTGACAGCAATCTTGAATTAGCTGGTGGCCAAGAAGTAATAAAATGTGACACATGACTAAGATACTAAAGTGTGTAATAAAGTGTGACAACATGACTAAAATACTTAAAGTACCTGAAGGTTACAGCATAAGGAGATAGATAACTACAAAAATGACTCTAATGTGGTTGTTTTAACCAAGTGACAGCCGGCAGTTGGCATGCAATGTGGTTTGGGCAAAAAAGGAATTGACACAATTTATAGATTTTGCATCATATGCATGAATGAGCTCATGGATAACTACTTGGTTGACCTCATCTTGAATATTCATGTGATTACTACACACAACTATCTGCAACAAGCAAACATTAAAGGAAAGCACATGAATGTCACAGAGATTATGTCATCCAACAAAAAGAAGAAACCTTGGATGGCACAAGATTCAATGGATGCATGAAAAAAAAAACCGCCTGTTTGGTTTCAAAGTCGACTCACGAGGAATAGTAGGATATCATCGTATTTGGTTTCAAAGTCGACTCACAAGGAAATAATAGGATATCGTTTTTACCATAACTCCCCAATTAGCTGTAGAGTTGAAAGATAAATGTTTTGTTTGTAAAACTCTGCCAATAAAAGATCAACTTCATGCCCAAAATCCAGATGGTAGTCTGCATATCTACAGTAAAACCATGGTCACCACAGAGTGGTAATAGTACATAAAGACTAGTATTATAAGCACACAACAGTCGGCAAGAAGATATTGATATTGTGTCTCAAAGAAAATAAGCTTGACCTCAAAGGAACAGTCGGCAAGAAGATATCTACCCCTTCGCCACGGACATAACCGCCACTGATCTCCTCGTCGCAATGCACGGCCTTTATGAACTTGTCCCCAAGGCTGCATCCAGCTTTCTCCAAATGTTCCTTCAAAAATTTTGCCATTGGAGCTGCAATATATTGTAGTGCTCGAAACATATACCATGAGATGAAAAATCCAGAACCCAAGTCCTAGTTAGAAACAGGAGAAACTTGGAGAGAGAGAGAGAGAGAGGTGAAATGCAAAACATATTTCGGAGGCTTTTTTGAATCATGTCTTGGCATTCCTCCACCGTTCTAACGCCGTTCACCGATGAGGAGAAACCGCGAGAGCCGGGTATGGAATTAGACTCCTCCGCCATTTATCTTTTCCTTTTTGCTCACCCTTGACCTTCAGTCACCGGAGGAATAGCTATACTCAGTCGAGGGTGCAATTTCGGCACGGTCGAAGGTGACCTAGGTTCAATCCAAGATATAAAACTTTCACTCGAAATTTAATTGAATCTGAATTCAAATTCGAACCCTTCAAGCCAAGCCCAATCGATACTTATAGTTTTTTGAACTCAGAGTGCACAGATCAAGCTGCAATTCAGGTTTACTCCGGCTAGACCCACCCGCCTGTGAGACAGTTGACAACCATGTGTACATTCAAAACTTACATCTGTCTGGCATTTTAACAAACAGCTTGCATGCACCAAATTCAGTAGTAGAAAAACGAACAGCTCTGTCTTTTTTTTTTGTTAACCTTAATAGATCTGTCAATAGTATTACTCTATTTTTTTGTTTGTTTTTTAGGAATGTTATAATTACCTAATCAGCGAGTTAATTCAATATAATCATTGAAATTAGGCCTGGATCGGATTCTAATTGAAATCTGAAATACATTTTTCCATAAAAAAAACCCTGCTCGTTGACCAACTATCATCATCAGACTCGGTCAAATCGGACTTTCCCTGAATAACTAACCGTTAAAACTGTAGCAAATTGTCCTTAATAAGCTCCACTGGTTCGCGCCATTTCCGCTACCACTCCTTCCTCTTACGCCCTATATATACTCCTCCACCCTCTGCACTAATCTTCTCGTTCTTTGATTTGGCAGTGTTTCTCTGAGTCTCTGGAGAAGTACTGCAATCTCTAAGAATCACCAATCAACCCAAAACGAAAATTTCAAACCAGCTCAAGAAAAATGGCACGTCAATTGGCTGCGTTTGCCCTCATCTTTGTAGTCATTGTTGGGTTGGTTTCCGCCGAGGCACCTACCAGCTCTCCGGCAGCGTCGCCGAAAACTTCTCCATCATCATCACCTACTTCAACTCCCGCTGCTGCAACTCCAACTCCAGTGGAGAGCGACACAACAACCAGCCCCGCCGCCACCCCACAAGCATCTAGCAGCGCCGCCCCAGTTCCATCCACATCCTCATCCGAGACAGCCCCCGCCACCTCTCCATCTTCTTCTTCAACTTCCACCACCTCAGCCTCTTCCCCCGATGACTCATCTCCACCCGCCCCCGCCAGTGGATCTAGCGCACCAACCGCTGCCAGCCCTACATCTGAAGGACCCATCGCAAGTGAACCTTCTGCTGACGCTCCCGAGAATAGTGGTGCCTCCACTTTGAAGGCCTTCTCCGTCGTGGGTGTCTCCGCTGTCATTGGTTTCTTCTTTTAAATTATCTAGTTATCAAGTGATTCTGTTGGTTGTGGGCACATTTGATATGTCCCTTCTATTCTATGTCTACCATTAGAAAGAAAGGAATCCCTTTACGAGGAAGCCATTGCTGGTGACCTTTCCAATATATCCACGATGATTGTAATATTATGTAATTTTTTGGGGGGTTTCACTTCAACTTTGCTGAGATTTCTTTGCCTTGGTTGGACTTCAAATATTATTGTGACAGTCCAATAATCAGATTGATTAGTATTTCTTTTGGTTTTCTAACAAAAGCTAGTGAGTACTAAAAGCTGTTTTTACCATTTCTTTTTTACTTTTTGTCTAAATGATTTGGGTGTTTACACATATTTTAACTATTTTTTTTTTGGTTAAAAATAAATTATTTACGTTGAAACAAAAGTATATATTTTAAGACTATTTAAACTCAGGTCCATTTCTAATATGAGTTTGGGAAGAAACTCTATAATTGGTGAATTAACTTCTTGATGCTGCTATTACATCTATCTTTGCAAAAAGATATAAAATAGAGAATAATTTGAGGATTGATGAATATAAACGCCTAATAAAGGAAATATTATTGGTAATTTCTTGAGGTCAAGTTATAAAAAATTTATTTTCATAAATATCTTAGTCATGGTATAAATGACATATCTTTAGCAATAAAAATAATAATTAAAATACGTGTAAATTAACGTAGACATGTCTCACCGTTGTATTAGAAAAAAACAAAGGCAAAAGCCTTTTTTCCAAATTCCATCACGTGTAGGAGATAACCAACATATCCCTACTTTATGTCATAAGAGCTTTTTCCCGAGAGAAAGTCTAATGCCAACAAATTGTACCCCTCGGATTGCTCAACAAAAATTTGATCCAAAAATATCTAAATTGATCTTATTTTGGATCGGATAATTATTCGAGTTGAATACAAAATATTAATATTTTTTTTTTGTTATAGAGTATCTAAACTTGAGCTCTAAAAAGATATCACAAATTTAAAAAATCTTATTTTGAAGGTAGAATGGTAATTTAACGCATAACTTTTTTTTTTCCATTCATCTTATTTTTTTCATCTATCTTACAAGGAAGGATGTGAATTTGTTTTTAACGGTGAATCATTCTAATGGCATCTCTAATGTTGACTCAAACTTAAATTTGAGTTAAAATTTTGATTTTATACAAGACATTCCGATAAAAAATCAAGTTTAAAGGAAAGTAAAATCTGATCATTGAACTTTTTAAAAGAGAAATCTAATCATTGAATATTTGAGTCAAAGTTTGAGTCCGCCTTGATTTGAATAAAAGTTTGAATCTTCTTTCATTTAGGGGGTGTTTGATAACACCACTTAAGATTCAAAACTGAATATTTTAATCACTTAATGAATTAAACTTGTTTGATAACCTAAAATTCATACCAATTAATATTTTAAGTAGCAAACTACTTACTTATTACTTAATGCTGAAAATATTAGCCGATAAGAATTTTATCAATTCCTCATAATGGACAAATATACCCTCAATGTATTTTACACTCTTAACTTTTTAATACCTACTATCCGCCACTACCACCATAATTATGCCATTGCCACCACTACCATCACCATCGTCGTCAACTAGCACTATCATTATGCCACTGCCACCACCACCACTATCACCATTGTGTTGTTGTCACCACCAATATCATTGTATCACAGTCACCATCACTACTACCACTATTGTGTCACCACCATTACCATCATCATCATCACCACCACCATTGTGTCACCGCCGTCACCATTATTATGCCACCATCAGCATTGTGTCGTCACTGCCACCGTCATCGTCACCACCACCATTATCGCTACCTTCATTATGCCAACACCATTATCACCACTATCGTGACCATCGGTGTGTTGTTGCTGCCACAATCATTGTACCACCATCATCAGCTCCACAAAAATCGTTGTCATTATCACTACCACCCATTGTGTCGCTCCACAATCACAATCACCATCACCATCATCATGATAATGGTGGTAGGAATAAAATAGTTTTGTGGAGAGATGGTTAAAAAGAAGGGTAAAATTAGAAGAATAATAATTTTTAAATTTTAGATTTTTATATTTGTCAAACAGTTTGATTCTAATTAATATTTAAATTTTAGTTGACACCAAACAGTTTACAAATTAAAAAATTCAACATTCAGAACTTAAAATTTAGTATTTAACATTTAATTTTCAGTGTTCAGCTTTCAATTTTATTAAACACCACCTTAGTATAAGTTTGAGTCAAAGAATAGAACTTATTTTTATTCTATTTTTATTCAAATTTAAATTTTGAGTAAGAAGTGAAAAGGTCTAACAAAAAATATTGTGTATTGATGACTAGACGTAAATTTGAGACGCGTAAATTCAATCTAGGTATTTAATTCAATAAAATTATTAAATTAAAAATAAATTCTATCTACCAATAGAATTCACAATAAAAAATAATGTTATTGATCTTAATTAAATAAAACTGTTAAATTAATTGTGAATTCTATATTGTTCTCAAACTAGCTCTCTTAAATAGTATTTTATTTACTCTTAATTTAATAATTATATTAAACTAAGTGACCAAATTAAATATCTACATTGTTATTTTTATTGGTCTAAAAGTACGGGGTGAAAGGTGGTCTTGCAAAATTGGAAACTTGTCCACGTGTGCTGTCTGCCTTGCACGGAAGTCCCATGATGAAACCACAAGGGACCCACTTTGCTGTTTCTCTTGGAACCAAGAGTTGATTGATGGATGTGGCAATTTTCTTTCCGTCGTTTTCTTGGTCCTTTTTTATATTTAATTTCTCTTCGATTTCTTTTAATTTTTTTTACCAGAATTTTCTTTTAATTCAATCATCAAATACTTAAAAGAACATAATAGATCCTATTTGATTTGAGTTTATCAACAATAATTGTTTTAAAGGGAATTACGAAATAATCAGAATTAACAACAAGTCTTACGTGGGATGCATGGAAAAGTAGGATGCCTTTATAGCACCTTAAGCGCACAATAGCAATACCTGCCTACCTAGCACTAGCCGAACGAAATTCAGATAACTCCACCACAATCTCCACTCTTCACCCAATCACTTAATTGCACGTGTCGATAAAGAGCCACGTCATCACATCATCTCTTCTGAGACAACTATCATGATACTGATTTCTTTTGTCTTCTATCTCTTCCAAAATGTAAAGTCTCCCCCAGTGCCCCCACAGAAACTTAAAACACTTTTTCCTCACTTCTCCCTTCCTGTACATACGTGTACACAGACCCCAGAGAGAGAGAGAGAGAGGGGCCAAAAACACTCCTAGCTTCAGAGTAGTCAAACCCAGACAAAGAAACCCAAGTTTCTCAGAGTCCGCCTAGAACTCTCGCCTGAAAAAACCCAACAATCCGGAAAAAATGATCACAACCACCACCACCGATGACCAGTATAAACGTCAACTAAACCTATTCCCACTACACCCAGAAAACCTGGTGGTAGACAGAGAAACGCAAGACGAGAACGTCGCTGACATCTTTTCCGCCGCTGACGGCGGCGCCAACACCATCACCGCTCTTCTTGGCACCTCCGGGACTTCTTCTGAAGATGAAAACGATTTGTCGCCAACCTACGCCTATAGAGAACAATATAACAGTGTGGAGGGTGCACTTGTACGGACGGCCATGAAGAGCAAAGAGAGAGATTCAAGTGAAGAGAAGTGGGTGTGTTACTCGGAGGTAGTAGAGAAGAAGGAGGAGGAAGTGACCAGTTGTGTAGCTGATCTACGGTATAAAAATCAGACGCATCAGGGTCAGGGGTTGTCGTTGAAGCTTGATTACCAGGGGATCTTGAATGCATGGTCTGATAAGAGCCCACTTTGCATCCATATGGAGTCTCCACAAACTGTTCCCAATCTCCATGATGAAGACATACCCCATCAAGACATCACCAGTACTGTAAGTTCCTTCTTTCTAATTTTTCTATTAAAAAAAATGAATAATATTATTTAGACTTAATTTAACATAATTTATTGACCTAATTCATCACAATCAATGAATTAATTATAAATTTTAAATCCCAACAAATACCATAACCTATTGTTGTTTAGGAATAATAGGTCAGTAAATTAACTTCAAGCCTTCAAAGTAACATTGCTCACAAAAAATTGGGGTAAACAACTAGTTTTACATATACAACCTTGTTAGTTTTAGAAAAATGCCACCTTACTAAGGTGTGGCTATATATGGTGCATGTTGGCTGCATTTGTTACTTGATATTTATATATACATAGGAGTTGCATCAAAAGTTGTTTTTGTACTAACTAAAAAGATATATAAGGAACTGCATGATGGTCAGGGATTCGGGTAGTACTAGAACTAGGTTCATATGTGTTGTTTGGGATTGAATTTCAGGTGTAATGAATGGTTACCTTCTTGTGATTTGAGAATCAAAAATAGGGCTCATACAAGTGTTGGATTTCGCTTCTCAAATGAATCGAGTTCAAGCTAAATACTCATTTGACAAATGAGTCTGCGCTTACACAGACACACTCCCATATATATAAACGGGCTGAGTTGCATTTTTAACCTGGGCTTAAACTTGAGATAAACCTAGCCACAACTTTGAACTTGGTTTGATTAACTAGACGAGCTAAGTCGAGTCAATAACAATTGGCGCATGTATACTTGTCTTGGTTGGCTAGTGGCTGAGGGATCAACAGCAAAATAATGGAGGTTTGTGGATCGTTCCAGAGATGCGAGGATGTATCAACAGTAACACATATGGCCGACTGAGAGTGAAGGAAGACGTAGAAGAAGGACGATCAGAAGAGTGGAAGATGGTGCATAGAGAAGCTAGTGTTTTAAGGTACAAGGAGAAGCGGCAGAATAGGCTCTTCTCTAAGAGGATTCGGTATGAAGTTCGAAAGCTCAATGCTGAGAAACGCCCTCGTGTCAAGGTACACTTCCTAATACCCCCAATATATATCCTTGGTCCTCAAAATCAATATCTTTGGGTTTTACATATTGTTCAATTTCTTGTTTCTCGTCAATATGGCTCCGCCAATTTTGCAGGGGAGATTCGTGAAGAGAAGTTGAAGAGAAAGTTCATTAAGTGAAGACTAACAAGGCATCATGTGGAGTCTTACTGTATCGTTCAGAGGAAGGCCTGGTTGATGGTGTTGCAAAATGTTTCCCAGCGTCCTCAAGTCTAGCATCAGAGGCAGAGGCGGTCAGACAAGCATGTCTTCTGGTTAATGCTCGAAAACTGGAAAATGCCAGTCATTTCTGATCAAACTCAGCGCAACTGAACATGTTCTCATGTGGGAAATTACCACTCTTATAGAAGATATTAGATATTTCACTAACTTACACAACATTTGTTTCTACGCAAGCTAAACGCATGTAACAGGGCGACTTACCGGGTGACAGCCACTGCAATGCACAGCTCGCTTCCATTGGACTGGGTTGGTTTTCCCCCGCAAGCTTATGTTTTTGAGTAATGCTACATTGATTAAATTTTGAGATTAAATTTAAAATCCAAATGACATGATAGCTGAGTTAAACTTCTTTATTTTATGTCATGTCATTTGGGTCCCAATAAAAATTTCAAATAATATGTTGTTATGTCATTTAGGATTCAAATTTGATTTCAAAATTCGGTCAGTTTGACATCACTGTATGACTGTAACCAAAATTGCCCTACTTAATAAAATGCATATTTTTGTGTTTTTGGATATAAAAAAATGTAAATAGTTGGATCAGTGGGTCCCAACAAAATAAAAGTTAACATGAACAATTGATCTAACTATCTACATTCATTTGATGAACTTTTTAGATTTTTTTTTTTTTGATAAGCATAACATTCCTCTCTTTTAGAAAATTATTGTATTACTGGTAAAAAATAGTTGTATTGAGAGTTTTCACATTGTAAGGCACCGTCCCATAAATAGGGATGTCATGCCAAGAAAATCTATCCCCAGTCCCACGGGCCAAAAATAAAAGTGTACTAGAGCTACTGTAAAATGTAAATGCTAATGGACAACAACCACAAGGTTACCTCAAGTATTAGTATTAATATGGATGAACTTAAAATTCAAACGTTTTGAGTTTGAATTTAGACAATTCTTTAGCATCAAATTATAAAAGATTTATCTTTTATGAATATCTTAATATTGACAATGATTATCTGTTTTGGCTGGACCAAGAAGATGATCAATCGATGTGCGTATAAACTAACCGAACACTATGAATCGCTTAACCAAAAAAAAAAGCCAATGGTCAAGTATTGGGAAAATAGAGGACATTGTATAATTTAAGTTACATTTACCAATCAATAGGTGAGAATTATTCCTCATTAATCCATGCTTTTGTTTAATACATAAGGCTGCCACTCAATAAAATTCCAAACTAGTAAACTGAATTTTCATTTCACGTTGCAACAAACTCATTGACCCTTGTAAGGTGTAAGAGCATCTCCAACAATAGAAATTAGTTTAGCTACTTAAAAAATATTTTTAATTTTAATTATTTATTTTTTCAATACACACTGCAACATATTTTTTATATTTTTAATTATTTTTTTAAAATATTATTTCTCATTCCCTTTATATTATTTTTTTTTAGAAATAGTGAAAGAGGGAAAGAAAGAGAGTAGAGGAAAAATAAAGGAGGAGAAATAAAATATTATAAAGAATTTATACATATTGCTACAATGGTAATTTAAATATAGAATATCACTATAGTAAATTGTTATTTTACATACTTTGGAGATATTATGTTGGAATAAAATTTTAGGACAAAATAGCTAAATTTTAAAATTTTTGTGTATTTTACTTATTCTCTTAGAGATGCTAAGGGACATAGTATGTGCACAAGCTGTGCGCCTTTGACTCGATGGAACGGTCATAAATATTGCGGTTGGAGTTATATGAATGAAGTTATTTAGACTTAAAAATTTGACATAATATGTTAGTATAATGATATATTTTCATAGAAGTTATTAGATCAAGATCAAATTCTAATATTTGATAAGACATACAGTCAATCCAAAGATCACAATAAATTAGATTTATAAATTATGTCTCAATAATATTGCTCGGAGTTATATATTTCAAAATTACACCTCAACCAAGTCCGCTTGGTAAAATATGGATGAAATAGTTTATACATGTGATTGTCGAATCGTTTGCTATAAAAATTGTTTTAAAAACAATAATGGTGATGACATATTGGTATACATTATTAAGGCTGATAATTGAATCAAATTACTCAAATTTGGTTCAAAATAACTTGAATTGAGCTCAACTCGTGTTTACACGATTAAGCTTGAACAATTTTTTAGGCTCGACTTGAGTTTGCAAAGTTTGGCTCATTTATATGTAAAATAGTCGAGCTATTCGGACTTGGCTTGAGTTCGGCTCGCTTTGAGCTGGGCTTGACTTCAACTCATTTTTTAAACGAGTCAAGCTTGAACAATTTTCTAAACCTACTTTAAAAAATGAGCTTGAAAAGTTTAGTGTGAGCTCGAAAAAGTCGCCTGGAATGATAGTGTTATTCATCATTGCCATCATTTATTATAAGGGAATTATGGTGGTGTAGCTAGAGGTGATAATTTTAACTAATTACTCATTAATCTGTCCAGCCTGCGTATAAATAAATGAATTAGGTATCTATATCTATATAATAAAACACCTAAGAGTTTGAATTTTTATCCCACATATTTTTCCTCCCAAAATCATCCCATTATCCATTCTATCACATTTTTAATCATTTAATATTTGATTAATTTGTAGTTTAACACAATTTTTATTTTATATATTGTCGATACATGATAGTGTACACGTGTTGAAAAAAATTTGTCGGGTTATACATTTTGAGAAAATTTTGATGTTACTTTTTAAAAATTAATAGATAAAAATTAATTTTAATTAATGTAATCAAATAAACAAAGAATAAAAATTTGTTTTAAATATAATGAGATTAATTTTTTAAACGCTCAAATCTTATATTTTATCATGTCTTTATCCTCCACACATTTTTCCCTAAAAAATTATCACATTACTCATTTCTATCACATGTTCAATTATTAATATTTGAATATTTTTTGTTTAACATAATTTTTATTTTAGACATTATCTAGATTCCATACATAATAGTAAACGTATTTTATCGAAAAATTATCAAATTATGTATTTTGAGAAAATTTTAAATGATGTAATCAACAAAAAATTAAGAAAAAATATTATTTAATATAATGAGATTAATTTTTTTTAAGTTCGAGTTTTATGTTCTATCGTGCCTTCAGGCACGGATTATGACTAGTTAATTAATATGAGTTCTAAATGTGTTGGATAATATAATTCATTTTAATTAAACGGATTAATATGGATTACAAATGGGTACCCATTTGATGAAGTATTTATCTTTTTATTAAATAACATAAGTAATAAAATTAAATAAATATATTAATATACCAAAAAATACACACATATATACTAATACACCAAAACATACACACACTAATACATAAAAAATACACACACTAAAACATTACTCCGACCCACGGGTCGACCCATGGCCCATGAGTCAACCCATAACCCATGGACCAACCCATAGCCCACAATGGACTCCGACCCATTATGTGTATATTTTTTTTATTAAATATGTTTTAGTTTTTGTGTTAGTATATTTATGTGTATTTTTGGTGTATTAGTATGTATTTTAGTATATTAGTGTATATATTTTTAATGTATTAGTTTGTGTTTATTTTGGTGTATTAGTGTGTGTGCATGTTTGTATTTTGGTGTACTACTAATGTGTGTGTGTTTTGGTGTACTAATATGTCTATTAAGAATTTTAATTATTTTATGGGTTAATCAGTTTAACCCAATCCGTTATAAACTCAACCCATTTTACAAGAAGCAAACCCCATTTATCAGTCATGGAAAAATACAAAGAATTAATTAGAGAATTACAATTTTCTTCCTAAATGCCTTAACACCTTGCTGATCGTGTAACATCAGCAGCTTTGCTTGCAGTGTAACATTCATAGTGAACCAGATATTTGGGTAATGGGTTTTTGATTGGTCCACACACACAAAAAGAGAGAGAGAAAGAGAGAGACGCTTACCTCCGACTATTCCATTCATCTTTTTGTAGAGTTTTTCGTCGCCTTTACAGAGAGAACACTTATCACAAGCACAAGCCTTGAACAAGAAATGAGAGGGGTATTAAAGAGTGTGGTCTCACATCTTGAACAAGAAATGAAAGTGTGGTTAGGAGTAAACAAGTAATAACCTACCTTGCCCTGTCGGTTGGCACTTAAACCCAGGGCGGAGGTGGGTTCATTTTAACCCATCTAGGACGGTTAAAAATGACTGTAGCATCCGAGTTGCATTTTAATTCGAGATTTATATCCTATCTCACTTTTGTCTTCCCAAACAAGGAATTTGTGAGCCCCATATATTGCTAACCCAGCTTTATTGGTATTAACTCACCTTATCCCATTACCCAACACACCCTAGGTGTAGCCATCAGTTCCACCAATTTGTCGTTGAACTTTACCTTCTTTGAAAATGAAAGAAGCAGGCCACCAGGAGCCAAAACATGGCCATGAAAGAGATTCATGCTCTTTCTATTCTTATTAGCAAGTGCAAAATATCCTAGACAGAAGATGCTTAAGGATATTTTCTAATAGTAGTTCTATTCCTCAATGTACCCTAAATAGTTGAGTTTTATTTTATGTATTTACATTTGACTATATTTTTCTGCTTCCGAAATCCTTTTTATGACTAGCTAAGAAAGATAAAAATCCTTTGTGAATTCGAATTAAATGCAAAAAACTACAATTTATGCTTCGTTTGGTACGATAGAAAAATTGAATGATAAAAAATTTGAAGGATACATAAAACGTTATGTTTACTAAGGAAGAAAAATATGAAAGATAAAAAAGTTGATGTATTAGCTTTCATTTCAACTCACCAAAATCAATCCCTCCAAAATTAGGAAGAAAAATGGATGAAAATTAAGTTAATTATTTGTGTTAAAATATATGTTATTTGTCTATATATCTTTGATACAAACGTTTATCATATTTATTAATTATATATTATGAATACATTAACTTGATATATAGATATAATGATAAAATATATATTTATATTTTTTAAAAAAATAAAAAAAATTCTATCTTACCAAATACAAAAAAAATCAATATTTCCTACTTTTCATCAATCTTATTAAACACAAAGAAAAGAAAGAAGAATTCCTTACTTCAATGATAGAAGTGTATCACTCTCATTTTTCATCTTTCTATTTTTTCATCCACCCTTCGTTGTTAGTACTAGCAATAGGAAAATAGAGACATAGGGTTGAAATCTGTTTTGGCATGCAGTTATCTATCATAAGTAATGTTATTGGAAACTTAATTTATTAACATAATTTGTTGACTTAATTCATTATAACTATTGGATTGACTGAGCACTCCATTAAATATTGAAACTTAGTAATAATCCAATGATTTAAATAAAACTATATTATTAGGTCATCAAATTAGGTCAAATTTTTTTAATCTAAATAGCATTCCTCCTCTAGTTATTATAACATATGGTCTCTAAATATTGAAATTAACACTGAATTTAGAAATAATAGGACAATTTGTGAACATATATGCAGAGGCAGTGCAGAAAATAATACTCTTGATAGAGCACAGTGACGAAACATGATTCATATAGCGGTTTCTAAATAACTATCGACAGTTTTCTTGAGTTGAATTGTACCTTTGTCGGTGTACATAGTAGACAGAAAAAACTGGGAAGATGCTTGATAAAAGCAGTATATTTGTTGACAGAAGAATAGAGAGAACAAGACTGTTCATACACACCCAACTTTGATGAGTACGGTCAGTTGTGCTCTCTATCTTCTGTCAACAGCAACTATCATCATCATCCTCATCAGATCAACCTTCAAATCCGTGCCCTTCTTCCTGCAAACAATGAAGAAAGCATCCCCATATGCTTAAATACAAAACCATCAAAGGAAAATTGATATTTCATTTTAATTAGCAGAGGAAGACATAAGAGATCAAACCATAAAAGAGAGCTAGATAGAATTTCTTTTAATTTCTTCTTTTGAAGTTTTCACCATTCTCAACATCCAAGAAGCTTCAAAAGGGGCTTCTTGACTTGTAGAGCTGGGAAGGATGTGTTGAAGACAAGTGGTTTACTTGATAACTAAGTTTTGTTATTAATATCACATGGCTCTCTATAAGTCAAGAGATCTTTTTTAAGCTTTCCTTTTCTCTACTAAGTGACTTTAAAAGGGTGCATTACGCGTATTGAATTGGTATTCGTTTCATATATATCAATAACGAAATAACATTTAATTTGCAAAAAATACTTTTTCCAAAATCCTTTTGTTTTTGTAAATTCGAAAGAAACTAGGAGTACAACTAACTGGGCTCTAAGAGGAATCGAATCATGCAAAGGATGATGCCCTTCATAACGCTATGCGAGTGTTTTGCGGGTCATTTATTGCGTTCCCAACACTCCAAATATCATTGTATGCACTCTGAGTTTATATAAGAGACGCGACTCTAAAAATGCATGGTTAGAATTATTTTAGGTGATGGAAAAAGTGAGATTCGAAATAATGAGTTGTTGTATGTGGTCTCAAAACACGAAGATCTTTATCCAAAAATGGTTATACACACCAATTCTCCATCAAAATGTCACCACTGTTCTATTTCATTAAAAATTTTCAAGAATTTTCCTTTTGCGAGGATTATCTATCTAATTTTGAGTTTCAGTAGTATTGATCTATTGGTGCCTTAACCTAATAATAAAGGTGGGGTTGCTAAAGAACAAAATCTAGTGTTTGAATAACATTACCATAAGAAAGTGAAATCTAACATCAAATATTCGAATAACGAAAGAGCTTCTCAAAAAAATGACTTTCAGATGATTTACCTCCCGACAGATTACCCTGCTCCTTTGAGAGATAAGTTCCTTTGGATATGTAGCAAGCACCGGCCCCATAACATGTACAACAATCAAATAGGAACTCGCGCAACAACCGAGAGTTGAAACCAGACCCACCTCTAAATATGTGTCATCCAATCAAATATAAGGTCCACCACCATAACTAATTGCACATTGTCCCGGGCCGATTCCGCATATCTAACACTCTTTACGTTCCACAATAATAAAAAAACTCGTGCATTTTTGTATTCTAATGTTTTCGATGTCATGCCTGCTCATGATAAGAAATTCATATCTCCTTACGACTCACTAGAACCGTGATCACGACATGGCCATAATATTTTTTTTTTATTTTTATTTTGTTATTGTGGTCAAACGTATTCAAATCAACTTATACGTACTTTAATTAATTTTTTTTTCTGAAATAAGAATTTCACGCGACATAAATCCCAGTGACAGAAACACGTGCCACTAAAGTTTATCGATCAAGTATTGTAGCAGCGATCTTCTACATAATCAGATCATGGATCTGGTGACGACAGATAGGTTTAGGAGCCCAAATATATCTCGGCCACATTGGCCCATTTAGACCTTTACTACCTTGATTGGGCTTTCCCTGGCCTCAAGCCCATGAAATTATAATATCAACAAATGATGATTATGAGAGACCAGTAAAATTAAATTCATATCTATCTCCTCTCTCTTCCATCCCTTTCGAGAAAATGAAATTGGCGTTTGTTACTGTTCTGGGATAGTGACATTCTAATATTTTCTTTGTCCCAAGACAGTAACATTGCGTTTTGTTCAAGTGATACATATTAAAAGATCCAAAATAAAAAAAATTTGAATTTATTTTAAATTTATAAATGTACATTTTATATGGATATTATATATCTCGGGCTTAGTCATTTGAAGTTTTTATTGCCCTCGACGTAGCTAAAATACTTCAGCCCTATTTGGCTTCATTTTCTTTACTAATTGAGAATTGTCTCAACTACATATATTACTCTATAAAATAGAAATATTTGAAATCATTTGTAAATCATGCACTCTAATCCACTAAATAGTGCTTTTGGAAGACCCTTTAAAGTTCTACAATCCCAGCTATAATGAAGTGTTTACATAAAAGGAAAGAAACTATTAATCTTTACAATAGATGGATTCAACATTTTATAAGCATAGTAAAAGATACATGAGGTTTCGTCATTCTGAGTCTGGGGAGGGTTAGATGTACGCAGTTTTATCTAACAAAGAGACTGTTTCTACAACTCAAACTTATGATCTCTAAGTTACAGTAGAACAATTCTACCATTACGCCAAGGCCTGTCCTCAAATTACTATTCAAATTAAGACGAACATACAACAACTTACCCTTGATTTGTACGCCCCAACTAACAATAGTATGATACAATAATTTCCTAATCTAGCAAAGTTGATGGACAATTCGTAAACATACTTGAATCTTTTCTCAAGTGGCTGGTTAAAAAAAAACACAAATTTAGTTAGTGTTAGACAGTAATAGAGCAATATGGAGTCCCAATGCCTCTTCCTCTAGCCAGTTCAAGGAGTTTCTGCTCCTTGGTGGCTGGGTCTTCTAACAACAGCACCTTGTCCTTATCTCTAACTCCAACCATGTGTAAGTATTCATAATCTTCTCTCTCCTTCCCTTTGAACAGTACTCTTTGTTCTTGCGGCTCCAAACCAGTTGCCAATGACAATATGATCTTTAATTCTCCTGCAAAACAATAAGAATAAAAGGATTAATATTACATTCTGCAAGGTTGTTATTACAGGTAGTTCTTACAATTAGTTGAACTAGTGATGTATATAATTTTCGAATTCTCCATGTAAAGAGTTGGTTAATTTCCATCATTCATAGACTAGTTGTGTAATAGAAACATTTGTTAACAAAAGAATCAACCTAAGATTGTCATCTCATGGCTATCGAGAATGGATAAGGCTCTTTCTCAATCTTTCCAAGTTGTTCCTACAGAATTGAAATTGACGAGAATAATAGGAAAAAAAAAAGTCATTCACAACGATTGATTGAGGATTTCTCGGCTAGTAATCTTTTTTATAAATCGAATTGATTTGTTCTTATACTTCGAAACTAGAATACTGTAACATGATAAGTTAAAACCAAAGCATATGAGTATTTACCGAATGTTGAAGTTGCTTCAATGGATATATGATGCCACTGTGAAACTGTTGAGACTCTAACTGTAATCATTCCTTCTCCAACACCACCTTCACATTCTCTCTTTTGAACAAGCATGCCACCAGGACGTAGTTCCCATTTGATTTCACCACCACCTCCACACCCTTTGCCACTATTACCACCACTAGTGCCTATGTTTATCTTAGAATTGCTTCTGGAGAACCTCTTTGATCTCAGCTTGATCATCTCTCTCTCTCTCTCTCTCTCTCTCTCAACTAAGGGGGAAGAGAAGGTGCTGGATTTAGCTACTTATATAACAGTTGAGAGCAGGTATGAGTGCAAAATTGTTATGCATAAAATAATAGAAGTTGCCTTAGCGTTAACCCATCTAAACTTCAAGTCTCCATGGCCTAAAATACAGCGTTTAAGATTTACATTGTGCCATTAATCTAAAAGACATGTTGTTGGGACGATTTTCCGTTATAAAACAAATAAAAAAATAGTGAGGAATGCATAAAATTGTATTTGTAACACATGAGCTGAATTTGGGTGGAATTTTTTTGTGCTGATTTCATGGGGTCTAACTGCTAAGGCACATGGGAGTGGAAGGCTTTCTTTGCTTGATTGGCGGGCCAAACACAATCACATCCGGTGGTTGGTTAGTTGTTTTTAGAAAAATCGGTGATTGATGACTCAGTGAGTCCTTTCCTTTGGTCTGGCTGTCTTGAACTAGGTTTAAAGGCCATCAGCTTAAGGGTTTGTTTGGGGAAGGCCAAAAGCAATAGAGGGCACACCTAATGATTGGTTTCCTCCATTTAGAAAATGAAATCGGATTAAAAATTTAGAAATTTGTTTCTATAATGTTTCGAAATGGGGGCCAAAATATATCAACATATCTTGAAGCACATCAAAACATTTCGAAACACATTAAAGTATTAAAATTTCAATTTAATCAATAATTTGTTTTGATATCCTTAAAAATAAAAATATTTCAGTCATTTCAACCATTTCAAAAAAAAATTCGATCCTTGGACAGAATGGGAGCTGTTAATTTCCCCCTTTTTTTTGGCCTCGCTTTTAGCTTTTGGGGGACCTTTCAAAAAAATTATGTTAAAGTGTTCAACTAATTGAAGGCTCCGTTATAGTCCTCTAGGTCACCCTATGTATAATCTTTGAAGAAATAAGGTTGGTTATTGGTTAAGTAAGCATTTTCAACTGCCAAACATGGCTTATACACGTATACATATATATATGTATATATATCGTTATAATATTAATATGGGCTGTGGTTTTTTGTCTTCACTCGTTTACTTAAAATCCTTCTGAGTTCATTTTTTTTTTCATGGTTGTTAGCTTATCACTAAGGTATCAACCCATGTGGGAGAGAGGTGGAAAATCTCTCTCTCTCTCTCACACACACAAACATGTCTCCAACATTAAAAATAGGCGAAAAATTCTATCCGGTTGGTCTATGTCTTTCTTAGCATTACTGTAAAATAAGTTGATTCTCTCACGAAATTAAGGGACAGATATCCCAGTTTTAGCTTAGTCAAGAACATACCCTAAAGGCCAAAACTTAAAAAGCAAACATCTAACGTGAGGTTTTCATCAAAGGGGTACAACATAATGGTTCTTGCAAGCTTAAACAATCACACTTTACATGAAGAATTGAACGGAAGTTGAAGAATAGGATGCGGGAAATAGGTATTGAGTATTCGATAGAAGAAAATCAAATACAAACATGTATTTGGTTCAACAAGACCAAAAACATAATACGATATATTAACAAAACAAAAGATATCCGATAATAATGCTACTTGTATTGTGCAATGCTTAGGTTAGGTGATTCATCACGCATGGTTAGGTGATGTTGGCAAAGTTGGATCAACAAATATGTTAGACCTTCTTCATCCTATCCAATTACGTCACATTTCTCATCATACAAGTTGCACATTCTCAAATGTCTCCACCTTACACTACCGACATATTCAAACTTACCAAAGAGTCACATATTTATCTGAAAAATAAAAAAGATCATATTCAATGCACAAAACTTTGCTTATATCGAGTTTTGTGCATTAGATAATGACTATTTTTCCATCGTGTAAGTAGAATAATAACATTCCTCAACTTTTCAATATATAGGTGCCAATGCATAAAATTTCAAACTTGTTGGATGAAAAGTTTTGCCTCAAAACATTTGTGTGTAATCGGACAACTGGTTTGTTTGGAGCTAACTTAAAACTTCAAATTTTTTTGATTTCAAAGGAAAAGAAGGTCCATTGAACCTAGGCTTATTGAGTAATTTTTTCATCAGTTTTTTTTTTGGATAAAAATAGCTTTATTAGCACCAAATAAAATTAAAAAAATGGAGTACTTCCAAGTTAAAATCAATTTTTTTAAATCAATTTTTTTAGGAACATTGCAAACGGTTTCAAGAGTTTTTTTAACTTTTGACTTTTTTATTTTACTTTTTAAACCTCTATTTTGCACTAAAATAGGCAACTCCAATCGGCCCAACATTTCTGCTGCACATCTTATACGAGTTGGGCTGGTTATACAAATATGTGCTTTCAGTGCCTCCACCAAGACGCAGATCCGAGTGAAAGTGGACATTAGCCCTATATCCAAGCCCCAAGCAAAGAAATTGGATTAACATAAAAACATGAATAAAAGGAAAGGTGTGTATTCTGTGAAATCCAAACATAAAGGTGTTCACAGATATGTCCAAAAAGAAAATGTAGTGCTTTACCAAATAAAAATATCTTTATGGCAGCCCAGCAGATGAACAAAGTTCATGAAATGAATGCATGGGGATGGGGTATGTTCAAGGAAGCAAGTCAAACAATGAAAGTATCACTGGGCATTGCAACATTGACTAGTATTCTAGAGATGCCAAGCATTCCATAGTCTCCTCCCAAATGAATTAAAGTAAGTTAACTTACATGGAGAAACTTAGAGCTGCAGAGTTGGTGTCTCAAATAAATTTAACCTTGCTATTAAAGCAATCCAAACTCTCCTACCAACTTAATGTGATTTAAGGAAAAAGAACATACATTAATGCACTAAAGAGCTGAAAAGACTATCGTCTCAAATCAAATTGACCTTCCAAACTCCCTATCCTGGTCCAAATCGCCATGGCTGTCTATTCTTTCTTTCTAGAGTCTTTGAGTTGTCCCCTCTTCCGAATCGCAAGGCAGAAATGCAGGCGCCAAGCATCAATGGCAAATTCAGGCAAAGAATTTGCTAATCCCCAAAGAAGAGAATGGGGCCAGTAAGGTGTGCAACGAGGTTCATAGCCAATCCAGCGCATGGCAGCCTGAGCATAACCATCTGTTGATGGAACAAAGAAGGAGGACCTTTTGATTGATGCCATCTTGGTCGCCACATACAATGGGACCTATAGAAAAAAAGAGAACCAGTTAGAATTGATATCACGAAGGTAAGCACCTTTGTGATATAGTTGGTATAAAAATGGAAAGAGTTCTACACTTTGTGTGTTTCTGACTGAAGCTATATCTTACTGATTTACAAAGATAAAGTCTTGACCATGGACATTATAGATCAAGACAAAGTCATGAAAATTCAATAAAGAAAGTGACTAAAATAGGGGGGAAAAGAAGAAAGGTAGACTCTTGATCAACAGACGGTTACAGATCCACGTCTGCACCTAGAAACTAATGCTGTGAACCAAGCTAAGGATAATGGGGTTCATCAATTTCTTGAAGAAAAATGAAGGTGTTGCAGCCTTGAATCAGTGCACATAAATTAGCCTGGTCCTTTGAGAGAGTCTTGTATTTCCATTTAGATGATTCCTATAGGAAGTTTTGTAACCCATCTAAAGGGAGTGTATGTCTACAGTCTACTAATTTTTTTTATCACGAGATTGCAACAACACAAGGCCAAAAAAGAAGTTGTAATTTCTACCACCTACTAATTTTTTGATCATGAGGCTGAACATTCAGCCTCTTTTGGAAGATATCCTACAAAGACAGTTCTCAATGCTAGAATCTAATCCCATTTCCTCTATTCACTTGGAGGATAGAATAGTGCTTAGACATATCCATGAGTCATCTAGAAATACCCATAAGCTGTACAACTACTTGTTTGATTTGAATTAGGATCAGTGATCTGCAACAAAAGGGAAAACTGGCCAGAATATAATGAATTACACCAACAAACAGAATCAAACAAGTCCAGGGCCTCAATGCAACAACTAAATTAAATGGAAATCCATCCAAACATAACAGTAGCAAGTTAGGATTCTTAATACAGTGGAAAAACAAGACAAAATTTTTCCAGTGAATTTTGATGGCTATTTAATAATTTGATGACAATGACAATAACAACCTATTGGACAAAAATAAATGAACTAAGAAGCTCAATAGGAAGTGTTCAAAAAATAAAGCATACCTGACACTGCACATCAATACCACTCTTCTTGTATTCCACATAGAGGCATCTTGAGAACTGGTCAACATATCTGAAAGCAAATCCACCAATGTCATGCAATTATCATTTAGGCTTTCCAAAATCTTTTTTGTTTTTAATGTTTAGCATAAAATACTTTCCACAAACACGAACATCTTAACCGGAACTTAAAATTGAAAGAGATCCTTCAGTATTTTAAAGAAAACCAAAGGAAATAAAGAAAAGGAAAAATAAAAAGAACGGATAAATTTCAATGAAGGTCGAGAAAACCTACAAGAGTTAGAAATTCTAGAGTCAACAGCAAACAGCGCAATGTTCAAGGAAGAAGTTGAATCATGTCTACAAACACCCATTGTGAAGCAATCAGATTGCTAAGACACTGGAAGAGAATATATTATCCAACGTGCAGAAGAAATTCCTTACCACATGAATGTGAGTGATTGAATCAGTAGGTCGACTAAAAAAAAATTCAACGGAACGTACAAATCCAACAATTCACCTTAATTCAGTAAGCAAAATTGGGCAGAATTTCGCAAGAGTAACCGTGTTCTTATAAAAAAACTAACAAAGACAGCTTAATTCTGTGTCACGAAATTTCAATTGACTTTTTTGATATCTTAAGGCTTACTTAACACTAAAAATTTTGTCCCCCTTTATCAATTACTTATATTTCGTCAATATCCAAACTTTCAAATGTTTTCCCTTTACTGATACCCAAGCTTTATAAGCATCCAGACAGTATAATCAGAAGTATTACAGAGAAAATCAGAACATCAACAAATTAGTAATACAAAAAAATACATACATGTAACAGATAAGAAGAATGCTTACGCTTTGGTGGCCGCATAAACAGAGTAAAGAGGATCAGAAGGGATGACAATGGCAGCACCAGAACCAATGTTAACAATAGCCCCTCTCTTTCTCTTGAGCATTCCAGGAAGAACCGCCTGTGTGACCTTACTAGTACCTTCAACATTAATTTTAATCAAATCAGCCAACAACTTCTCATCCACTTCATGGAAAAACCTTGCGTACGGATACGAAACTCCAACGTTATTGATTAAAATCCCAACATCTATCGCTTCAATCGCTTCGCGAATCCGCTGAACACCTCCGTCTAAATCACCAGAAAAATCAACCACTACAGTCTTGATCTGGGTTGACCCATATTTAGCTCGAATCGACTCCGACACATCGTTTAGCTTCTCTGGATTTCGACCCACAAGAACTAGATTGAAGCCTTTACGAGCTAACTGGAAAGCGAAACCCTTACCAATACCATCGGTTGGTCCAGTTACGAGTGCCCATGACCCGTACTTTTTCAGATTCTTGGGAGGTCTGAGGAAATTAACATAGACCCATTTGAAAACTGATACAGAACATTTCAATACTGATAAAGAACCGAGAGCTATTAGTAGAAGCAGCCATGAAGGCTGAGATTTGAGCTCGTCCACGAAACAGAGCTCCATGTGGAGACAGAGTGCTTCTGCTTTCTGAAACTGGGACTGTGGGAGGGGAGAGATGGATCTGAGAAATGGGATTTGGGATTTAGGGGTAGATTAAATAAGAAAACCCATAAGAGGGGTTGATAATCAAGTGCATGTGGATGTGGGTGGGCCAAGCGAATGGAGATTTGATGGAGTATACGAAGAGAGAAACATAAAATAATGAGAAGGGATGTGTAGTTGAACGACTATGGTAGTTTGGAGGAAACCGTTGAGCATTTACTCCTACTCTACGGCAGCGATTAGTGTGCGTGTGTGTGAGAGGATCCTGGGCTTCCCAATCCCATCAGTTGGTTGAAGTAGATGAACTGAAATTTGTCAGAGCATAAGCTGAAAATGGCCGGGCCTGAGATGGGTCACCCTTAAAAATCTAATTCATGGGAAAAATTCATATGCCCAAGCCCAATCTTGGCCCATGGCCCATTAAATTGTATTAGTTTTAAGATGGAGACCGGATGGGAGCGAGGTGAACCGCTGCAAATTTTGCACATCAAACACGGCACCCGTACCATTGAGCAATGTTTTGTATCTCAAATTTATATTTTTAATGTGAATCTTAAATTAATGGAAACTATTAGATGAGTAGGTCTTAATAAAAAAATTTGATGAGACTCACTCATCCAATAATTCCCATTAATTTGGGATGCATATTTGAAATATAAATTTAGGATATATAACATTGCTCCGTACCATTAGCTATCCATTTCTTCAAGAAAATATTCAATATAAAGGTCATATTATATCATTACCTGCTAATAAAAAAAGTAATAAATAAACAAGTGAATTTGAGACATACTACTTTTGAGGCTTTGGGTTCACAAATTCAACCCGAACCTGGCCTAAATGACTAAGCCCAAATTATGAGCTTGATTTAAACCCAAATTTGTTAACCTGACTAAATCCAATTTTAGCCCAAAATTTATTTAGAGAATACTTGAGTTGAGTACCTCAAGTTGAATTAGTTTTAAAAGTTAAGATTTTTGAAAGTCGATACACGAAATTAGATTTAATCGTCAAAGAGTACATAGAAAAAAAAATGTTTTGTAAGAAAGTCAACTTTAGACATAGAAAGACTTGAATACCCTTTTAATATAAATAAGTTTCCTAAAAAAGATTTTAGAAACCCCTTCCCCCCCTCTCCACACACACATATAGAAGAAAATCAAAACCCATAATAAATCATCTCTATTTTTTTTGGGATATGTTTTAAAGTTTTTAGAAACTTTTGAAATTTGACAACTAAAATTAAGGGGTTTTAATTCTATTATTTTAAAAAGTACTAAAATCAAAGAATTTTAATTTTTGATTTAATTTGATCACGTATATATGTTTATAATATATACTTTAAACTTGTATAATTCTTAAACTCTAGTTTCTATTACTCCTATACTGTTTTGATACACTATATTGATATACTTTAATTTCATAAATTCTTTACAGTGTATCAAAACAGTGTTTGAATAATAAAAACTAGACTTTAAAATATAATTTTGTAGTATTATATATATAATTTTGATGTGGACTTTTAGATCATGATCTAACGTCCATTAATTTAAGATGCTAAATATTAAACATCAAAACTTACCAAAAATTCGTTATGCAGTAAAAAAGAAACTATAAAATTATATTAATTATTGTTTTTATCATACAAGGAAAGTAAATTAGTCCTGTAATAAGATATAATTTTTTTCAAAGAATGAAAAGAAAATAAATTAGTCTGTCAAGATTTTTCACATTGATAAGAGAAGTTTTCATAATAAACGAAAGAATCAAATCTTTCATTAAATTATGAATTTTTTAATGCACAAATAAAAACTAAAACTCAGAATGTTCTAAAAAATAATCACTTGATTTAAGGGAAAAAACAAATGTCAAAGAAAAATTTGAAATTTTCAAATTGTGTATTTGGACACAATTAAGATATAAAATTAAGGACTTAGTTACTTAACATAAAATGTTATGAACTTTTTCACAATTAAGTCTAATTTCGTGTACCTTCTCTAATTTTCCTTTAAAAAATTTACAATTTAAATTGGGTAAAAATTTTACAATTTCCAACCCACCCAACCGGAGTTGCACCCTTGTCCATAATCCATAATCCATAATCCATAATACTCATTGATGGGCAAACTTCCTCTCTTCGATATTACCAAATTGCCCTTGTAATGCATTTCAACAAGGGCAAGTTTACAAATTGAGCAAGTCAAACAAATCCTAAGCTGACCGTAACCTCCCACTACTTCCATGTCCCCTTCGACCTCTCAGATTATGTAACTAACTCCATAACTGCCAGCTTCACCGCCATAGAGTTCCACTCCCCCCCTATATATTAGACTAGAACAGGAAACCCCAAGTTGCAATCCACTCAGGCATCACTCTCAACAAGTTACCAGAGAAGAAGAGCTCACTAAACTAAAGCCGCCAATGGCTTCTCACTCGCTGAGTTGCAGCGTCCAAGTTGTGGTGTCATTGATCATCTTTTCTTCTCTTCTACTCCCTCATCATGTCTCTTCTTTTGAGTTCCAAGTTGGTGACAAGAACGGTTGGGTCGTTCCCCCTTCAAATGACAGCAAAATCTACAACACCTGGGCCTCTCACAACAGATTCAAGGTTGGCGACAGCATCTGTAAGTACTGAACTGATCCTACCATGTTTGCGTGTGAGTGCGCATGTCAAAAAGATAGATAGATAGAGAGAGAGAGAGATTCTTGCTTTTAACTTTCACCTATCGTGTGGCTGTTTGATCTCTCTTTGCATGAAGAAAGTTTTGAAGTTTGTTGGAGTAAAACTGTACCGCCGAGTATACGAGGTTTTCGTCACTGCAAAATTTGAGGATGTAGTCTTACTTACCCCAACTTTTTGTCATCTTTTATTAGAAATTGTGTTCTGTGGGGGCATGTGATTTTCATTTTCTTTGGCTGTTTGTTCAGGTTTCAAGTACAGGAAGGACTCTGTAATGGAGGTGACTGAGGAAGAATATAAGAAATGCAACTCCCCACGCCCCAATTTCTTCTCCAATACTGGGAACACAATTTTCAATCTCGACCGCCCGGGACTTTTCTACTTCATCAGCGGAGCAGCCGGTCACTGCGAGAGGGGACAAAGAATGATCGTAAGGGTGCTGGCAGACGAGGACTCTCCGTCGGGTACTGGTGGGGGTGGCAGTTCTTCGGGTTCCAGAGTAGCAGTTTTATCATATGGAGTCGCCAAATTAGTCATTGTTCAGCTTGTTTTATCATATGCCGTTTCCTATATCTTCTAGGCTCTGCATGTTGCTTATTAGTTACTGCTAGGTACTATGTCTTTTGTTTTGTTATCTGGTTGCAGATGTAATTAGGCCATTCTCATAGTTCCAAATGCTGGATTTATCTAGATACTTGGTAGATGTTGTGCTTTTGTTTCGTTATATTCAATTGTTCTGCAGTTTGTTCTTTTTTGTGTATCTATCTATTTATCTCTGTGGTTGAAATCAGAAACAAGAATAAAAAAGTGGTGTATGAGCATTGAGCAATGTCCTCCCAATTTATCTGATATACTGCAATGCAATGCAAATATTAGTGGAGACAGAGACAAGTGGTAAATTCAAACATTTGAATTTAAAACTTAGTAACTCCCTTGGAGTTAGGCTACGAAAGATTATTTTATCACTCATGAATTCTCTAATCCTAGCATGGATGGACTTGTATTTGACCAGATATCCTTGTATGGAGGATGGTCATTTCAACTGACATTTCTGTGCTTGACTTCCCACAAAAAAGAACAAAATAAATGAAAAGAAAGTGATTTCTTTGCTTAACACCAGTGAGTGGTGACTCTCCGTCTCTATTTTTCCATATCTCAGTTCTAGCATTACTTACTTAGACTAATCTTTCATTATGCTGGGAACATTTCCTCATTAGTGAACTACGGTTCTAGAAATAGTTTGTCCTCTCTCTCTCTCTGCATGCATGTACCTGCTTTTTTGATGTTAGAAAGATGCATTGGCTTAGGTGTTGGTCAGTTTATATTACTCTCCTCTAATGTAAGTCACTTGTCATGGTTTGCTTAGACCCTAATTATTCCCTAGAAAGGCCTAGGCCTCCTTATTCAGCTCCAGGAGCAAACAGTTTTGCAGGGTACGTGATAGCTGGGTTCAGAGATGGAAGAGGGGGCTAATATCCAGCAGTCTGTACAGAAACAGACCTCTCAAATGGGAAGCATTTTACCCATAACAATAGCTAGTAATTGATCAAGATCAAGCAACAGAAAGAGATTGTAATGCTTGGAATGCAGTCGATTTTTACATATGTTTTCTCAGCATGAATACATCTCTCTATGCACATAAACTTTGATCCTCTATTGGAAGACCGTAGTCCATTTGTATGAATCGAATGCTTATCAGAAGGCTTTGAAAAAGTTTTAACAGCTATTACAGAAAAGGAAAATCAACAGCCACCTTCGTTCCCAACCCCGCCAATCAGACAGACAACCTTCAATTTTAGCACCGTCTTGGCCAAATTTTATCATCTCGCTGCTCCAAAATTAGCAGGGTTGGTTTCAGAAACAGCAAAACCATTTCTTCTGCATCAATTATAATGTTAATAAGGTTAACAAATGAGTAGAGACTTGACAGTTGCAGATCATGACTCGATCATAATGTCATGTATGAAATAATCTAGTGCCTTACCGTTGGGGGACACTGATGATTTTGATCTTGTCCTGGTGGATTGTCCATCCTTGGTGCTGCTGCGCCACCAGCAACTGTTGCGTTGGATTTCTTGTCGTCTCTAGCCTTGGCAAATATGACTGTAAAACCATCGGCCGAAGAGGGATTATTTACATCCCACTCGCCAAATTTTGGCAAAGGCCGGCCCTTTTCTTGCTGTACATTAAGAGTAGTACAAGCTTAGTGAAAAATAGAGCAGATGTAAGAAACAGATTCAATTCATGTAAATCAAGTTGCCAGTGCCAGTGGAAGTATATTTTATCTAGGATAAAAATATCAAGTATGCTCGAATGCACAATTGTTTCAGCACAACCCAATGTGTCCGTCTTACAAATAATTCTTTCTACTAAGTGAACCATCTGCTATTCTGCTTCTCCAGGAGAGAGAGAGAGAGAGCGAAAAGGTGACATTTAAGTTCAATAAAACTTGATGCTTTGCAAATGGAATTAATTATCTACCATGTACAAGAACAATAAAACTATTAGCCAGCTTCCCCAGGTTACTGAATGCAGAACAAAATTTTCATATCTAGCTTATGCAATGGGCAATGAGTAACTGAAGTTACTGATAAAGAATCAGGTTCCTCCATAAAATTTCTCAATAGCCATCTATACACTCATGCAATATGTGGGATTATGAATTAAATCAAGTAGAAAGACTCAAAAGACGCAACTGAATCCAATAGGGTAATAAGGCTTGGAGTTACAATACCAAAGTTACCACGTTTTGAGGTCAATTGAAATAAAATTAAGATTGATCTCCTAATGTTCAAGGATCAATTGTGCATGTCAGGATGAATTCTGAAACGTTAGGATTGATCCAAATAAACAAAGCATTTTGTTGTAGCTTGATCCAAAAAAGAATAATATTTTTTGGTACCCTACTCTTACCCTGAAATGTTATGGGTCTCTAATCTTACATCCACCTTCCACAAAACCGAAAACCCCTAACAATTTTCAAAACCCAAGCATCATTTGAATGTAGATTTCCAATGCAAAGCACGAACTCCTAATTTGCCCCAGAATAAACGGGCTTGTTCTAAAATCAAAAAACAAGTTGAAACTATGATCATTATACGAGTTGTCCTGATTGCCATATAGAGAAGAGAACAATATATTTAAATTTCCAAGGTACTTATCCCTTTGCCAAACATCATCTCTTGTATGATGAAATTAATCAAAAAGGTAACAAACAAACAACATATCATCTGATGCAAACCAACAAGGTTTGACATGTATACAAATATTTTTTTCCACGGAAGATTTGACGTATGCAGAGAAAGCCAAGACCAAAAACAAGAGAATAGAGATAGAAGATAGAGGAACTTACAGACGTCATCAAAGACAAATTGCAGGAGCTTCGTTTGGGAAAAAATGTGTGTGTACGTGAGAGAGAGAGAGAAAGAGAAGCAGAAAGATTGGGAGAACGAGACTCAAGGAATAGCCATAGATAGTCGTATAAATAGAGGGTAACCATTACATGACCTGCTGTAATCTTAGCACCTATTTATTACTTGTTACTTGAATATGCCAGCTGTTGTAGCATAAACTAAGGGTTTTTTTTTTAATTTTAAGAGAAAATATTTTTCCAAAGGGTTAATTACAAAATACCCCCTTAAACTTTGGGTCTTGTTTCAATCAAGTCCCTAAGGTTTAAAATTGAACAATTTACCCCCTTCAAGTTCCAAAATTAGCAAGTTAACTAATAAATTATACATAAATTTTAAAATTACTTTTGTATCCTTAGCCTTTATTGATCTCTTTTTCTTTCCTTTCTTTTTTCTTTTAATTTTTATTTTTACACTAAATATTAAGATAAAGATAGTTGTGGACTTTTGATTAATTTAAGTCATTTTTAACAATTGTCAAAAAATTTCATAACAAAAACGTCTTAATTTACTACAAAGTTTCTTGTATTTTTGTTGTTACAGGCAGATGGATAATGAACTGCCGTGATAAATATACCGAAGAGCACTTGCAATACATCACGAGTAAATATATCACTATTACAAGTACCATCCCTATTTACGCACACCTCAACCAACTAAGAAACCTTTTGAGGATATAATAGTTGTAGTTCATACTCTAGGAAGTGATCATTTGACAGTGTTCACTTATAGTTGTCAGCCAAGACTTTCTGATTACTTCTTGTTGTTATACCAAACTTGTAATATTCCAGCTAAAAGAAGCAGCACACCGAAGACTGTAATATAGTCTTCATACTTGCACGACATGGAGAGTAGTTCCAACAACTTGCATCTACTTCGGTTTACAACTCTAGCTTTCCAACATTATAGTCCTTACAATAATACATTGGTGTGAACACATCTGATACTAATAAAAACAATCTCCATTGATATTGATCACTTGATTAACTTCATCTAGTCTGCCATTAAGAGTACACAAAATCTCCAGCATTGCAAGAGGAATGAATTAACCATGTAATAGAAACAAGCATATATAAAAAGCCAACTGAAAAAGCTAGCTAGATCTCAGGCTTTCACTTTATTAGCAGCAACAGATACACAGAAATTCAAAACCTTCTCGTGAGTCCAAGGAACACAGCAGCAGATGAGATTTGTACTCTAAGTTCAGCAATATCAATATCATGACCACCTTCAACCAGACCCCACCGGTCAACCTGCAAAAAAATCAATGAAAGAACTTACACTAGTGAGGGAGATCAAGCAAAAACTAAGAACAATGGCCCAATAAGTTTATAGCATACTAGTGATGCAGGAATCTCTGGTGTTAAGAGAAAGAAGAGAGATCAGAAAACAAAAGGCGGTAGGAGTGGGTGGGTGAATTAACTTCTGTAACAAGAACCTGTAAATCTTCCTCAAGTCTAACTAACTCGATGGCCTCCTCAATCTCCAATTTCCCACGGAAGATTGCAACTGAAATAACTAAAGAATGTGCAGCTGCCGTAATTGCATCAATAGCTGCCAGTTCACAATCATCGGTCTTTTTAAGAAGGCTTTCTATGGCATTTACAAGACCATCAGCCTGCTTGCCACCAAAGAAACTGGAGTACACAACAGGCTTGTAGCCGAATTCTGATTGTACCCAATCAAGTATAGGATCAACTTTCTCCACTTGCCGTTCTGCGAATTTAAAAATGTCAAAAGAATTAAGTATTAGATGGATAATCCACATTATGAAACCCAAAATAAAAAAAAATACATATGTGATCATATATAAATTATCAGGGAAAAAATCAATAGAACCCCGTACATTTGCACAAACAACACGGCCACTCCTTGACATTTCAATATTGGCACGAGAACCCCTACTTTTGAAAAGTAGTATCAATGCGGCCCCAACCACTGCTGGAAAAGAAGACATTAGCAAAATCTATACTTGAGGACTCAATTTTACCCCCTGTTCCTCATTGAAATAAAATTAAATCTTTTCTTCAAAATTATTCCTAACGGGAATTCAATTGAATTTTCTTCTTCTTCTTCCTCTCTCTCTCTCTCTCTCTCTCACACACACACACACACACACGCAATGTTTGTTTCTCTCTACTCTCTGTTACATCTCTTCCCTCTCCCCATGCAGCCTCCCTCCTCCTTCCCCCCATTCTCTTGAACACAGGCCACAGCCTCCCTCACCACAGGTTCGAACCAGTAAACCAGTCACCAGCTCCACCCTCCACCAGAGAACCCCTGCCCCCCACCGTACATGGGCACCGACCATCACTGCACCACATTTTCAATATCAATTCCAATTCTTCCCCTCCTGCGCACAGAGTAAATGGAATATATACAAGGATACACTTGCAATTCATATACATGGACTTCTGTCAGGGGTGTCGGGGGTGATCACAAACAAGGCTTGGGGTGGTTGGTCCCCAGCTGTTGCTCTTCTCTGTTTCATTTAATGGATTTTGATGGTTTATGGGTTTTGTAGATGGGTATTCTTGGTTATTTTTATTTTGACAAGTCAAATAAGAGCTCCCTTGAGAAAGGGGAAGAGGGGAAGAAAGCATTCATTTATCTGTTTCATGTGAATGGGCCTAAGCTGCATAACTAATGACACTGAGTTCAGTCTAGTGGTCCCTCTTGGAGATGGATTATGTAACAGAACACTCCATTATTTATTCCTACCCATTTTGTAAATAAATCAAATTTTCATTTAAAATATCCGAGCCCCATGCGATATTTAAAATATTAGTAGGTGGCAGGAGAATAAGCTCATATGTAAGGGCAGCCATTGAAATTTAGCATTATTTTGCAACAAATTGATTCAACTTCAATGATCAGCTTAATTAAGTACCAGTGAACAACTCTAGAAAATTAAAATTTTAGGCCATTTGGGGACACATTCATAGGTAGAAATAGGAGTAAAATCCGGATAGAAAATAGTAAAGGAGGGAGGAGTAATATCAGTATGGAGGGGTCAACATAAAGAAGCATGCAATAGTGTCCGCTGCCACAGGAAATGATGGAAGCATATTGGGTATGCTGGTGGACTTGGCATTGTTAACTACTGTGGAGTGTGGAACAACATCGTAGGTTCCAGATGTGAAAGTTGTTTTAATTCGATTGTGGCAATTGCCTAGTGGAAACGAAGACGCAGAATTGGTGGAGCAGTGCAAAAGTGGTCGTGATGGAAGCAAAATTGGTGTGGTGGACATGGACGCACTTACTGCAGGCATAGAGTTGGTGCTCCTTTAGTGTAACATCTCCCTCCCACAGGTCAATCACTTTCCATGAACCACCCCCCCCCCCCAAAAAAAAAAAAAACTCAACATCCCAAAGCTTAAGCTATAGCATTGCTTACATGTCCTTAAAAAGATAACAAGTCAATGTTAGTGATGAGCAAAATCTAACTGACGTTCAAAATCAAACAGCCAATATGTCTGAGGGAAGAAGAAATAAATCCTTCGACAACATCCTAATTCCAATCATAAAAATTGATCAACTCAGATTGGACTAAAAATTTAGCAATGGGAACCATAAAAACCAACCCTTGAGTTTACATTATGCTACGTCAAATGGAAGTTTTATGATCATTCAAAGAATAGTCCCTTTAAAATTAGGCAAAGCAATCCCCTAAACTTCTCCAACCAAATCTACGTCAAGTTATTGAATGTTGCAGTCCAACCATTTCACTATCTTACAAACAAAACTGGTATGCAGTCACCAACACAATCATCATAAGAAAATAAAGACTACTCATCACTGAATCCAAGAAGGTATACTTATGGCAACGAGTAAGAAACTACATTCTCCACCACTTCATAATTCATATATCTCAGATTTCATAATTGTCATATTCGACAAAAGTTTGCCATAGAAAAGATTTACAAAAAAAGAGGTATAATGAAACAGATACAAAATGATCTTGCATGATAAAACCAAATGAGATGATTATAAGGCACATACCAAGGACACCCCTTGTCCAGTCATTATCTCCGGGAGCACGGCAGAATACTAAATCTTGATGAAACTTCTTCACAAGATGCTCAATTATTTTTGGCCGAGTGAGTGGAACTCTTTCCAAAGCAGTACATGCAAGTTTCATCAGAGGCATTGTAAATGGTCTGATTCCATCTATTTGCTACAATCACAAAACATTCTGTCACGTAATTCCCAAGCACAGAAATGCATGATAATTTACAAAAGAACCCCACCAACTCACTAGGAAACATGAAAACCATATGAATTACTGCAATTCCAACACCATTAAGGATGTACAGAAATAAGTCTATGAAAAAAAAAACAAGTTCGAATTTTTTTAATACAAAATACAGTTGAATCACTGTAAATCCTTGATTTTTTAGCATAGAATTAACACCTAATCTGGAGACTGAAGTAAATCACAAGTTGCAATTTCGGATCACCAACAACATTTCAGAAACGAAACCCATTTAACACAAACTAAAATCTCAAAGAAACCCGTTTCGCTGTAAAACTAAAATCACAAAAAACTAACCCCATATTAAAGAACATTTTCAATTCTGAAACAACGAATTGAAAGAATACATATCCAACACTTCCCATAGTGAAGTGTAAGGGAGAGAGAGGACCTGGTACTCCCATTCAGCTGCAATAGCCTTAGCAAGAGCTAAAGTAGGACACTTGAGAGGCCTCTTCGAAGGGGTCTTTAAGGTTTTATAATCTAGCATGACAGAAAAACCGTTACCATCGTCGGCCTCTCTAGTAGTCACTTGCTTGTAGAACCTTTTGCCTACGATCGATCCAGTCATGAACGTCATTGGCATGGTCACTGATGATGACGGCGTCTTTTCGTGGGCTTTAACGTAGATATTATCATCCTTTTTCTGACCATCTTGAAGTCCACCGTCGGATGAGAAGGAGAAGGACGAAGATGGGCCGTCGGGTTCGGGTTCTCCGGCAGTGGCGAGGGAGCCGAGGAAGCGGTTTTCAGAGGTTAGGATTCTGAGAACAAATGGGTTTACTGATTTTAGGGTTTTTCTCATTACCGCATTAGCCATAACTGATCACTCAGTCGAGAGATCGAGAGAGAGACGGAGAGAAGCTCGGTTTGGGGGAAGTGGGTGGAATTTGGAAATGTTTTCGGCAAATTGATTTACGGACTCGGGTCATTGCCAATTCGGCCCATTGAATTTTTTTGGACCGACCCTTTTTCCATAGATAAAGCAATCTTCTTCCTTTTTTGTACAAATGACACTTCGAACCAGTTGAAAATGTTCAAAATTGTATAATTTGTGCCCATACAGATTAAAAATCTTACATTGTACCACTAATATTTTAAATGATACCAATATGCCCCCAATTAGTCATTTTTTGTTGATCTGACATAACTAATTTTTATTGGGCAAAGGGAAATTTGTAAACAATTTCAAGGAACAAAGCAACACCATCATAATTTTACAATTGAAAATTAAACACAATTTATTTTGCGGAGCATTTTGCTATTATATTGAAATATATAGAATGCAATGTAAATCTTTCAATGTTTAAAGTAAAAATTTTGCAATCATAGAGTTGTAGTATTCATTTTTGTTTTTAATAATTCTATTTATACCTAATTTGTTAATTCAATTTAAAGATCTAATGCATTGTGGCATTTGAATTGATATGATTAATTCCCCCATATCTCAACTTGAAGGCTTGACGGAAAAGGTAAATCTTGATTTAGGTTTATCCTTTAAACACAAGTCCCACTTATTTTATTATTTGTTATCAACTTTAATTCACCCCTTACTTTGCTCGTACCAGAGATAGGCAATCTACTGCACAACTACAAAGCAAAGAGCTTACCAACAAAAAGATTCAATTTTAGTTTTGTAGAGCTGGTGTTGTTGTTGTTGCCTGCGTTAAAGTCGTCCCCCACTTTTGTCTCGAGGTGTTAAAGGGCTTTTGTTTTAGAACTTGTTTTGTTGATGCCTCGAATCAAGTTTTTGTTGCGACATGTTATGTTTTTTTCCCTATTGCTAGTAAGTTGATGGGTTGCACGTCCGACACACATGTTTTAGCATTGTGGGTCAAATAGGTGACCTAACGGCCACCATCTGACTAAACATATCAATAGTCAACAAATTCAATTATATCTAATACTAGCTAATTCAATGTTCGCAACTCATTATAATCTTGAATTAGGTACAAATAACATTGTTGTTTGGGTTTTAGTGGAAGCCTTCGGATCTTATTCATCTTCATTGAATGTTAGTGCCCCACTTCACTCGGTCCATTTCGTTGCATTGGGGGTTCATCTTTGCAGCAGCAGCAGTGATTTTGGTTCAAATTAAACTAGACAGAATAAACACAAAAATATGAGCTATGATCTTCAATACCCATGTACAGTTTTTTCCTTCTTATGATTTGGAATACTCTGGTCATGAAAGAGCTTCACTTTCTCTCCTAAAAGGCTATGATGCTGAATGGATTATGTAAATATATTTTAAAGTAAGTCATCTGTGCATCAACTTGTGTCCTTTGTTCTACAAACTCTCCACATATTAACTCTTTGAGGATGATGCAGACCAAGAAAATATTACATACAGATGCTGACAGGAAGCAAGCCTAAAAACTACTTCTGTTGATTTATGGTGTTTAGCCTCCAGATCGATCATGACCAGTGGAGCGATCATAATGGATTTTTGGCACGCACTACGAACAGAAATGCAATACCCCCCCTTGTTTGTGCTGATCAATGCTGAATATTTGAGGAGGATGAGTTCTTGGAGCATAATGATTTCTGGTGGGGCGGTGAGAGAGTCAAGGTTCGACTGTTCTTTTTAAAGACACTCGTGGAAGCAATTTTCTTGGACAAAAACGTTGGATGTGGTGAGATTGTGCCATACATTGTGCTGGCACTGGGCTTTCTTCCTAGTTTAGGTGACTGAGGATGTGTCAACTGAGTCTGCAAGAAGAAATGGAAGGAAAAATAACAAATCTATACATGTCCAAGCAGAAATTTGAAATATAATGAATACAGACAGAATGACTCTTTAGCATGGAATCAGAAGCTGGTGATGGAGAAGGAATCCTCCAAAAACAAGGAATAGCTGACAATTTTTGCCATGGAACCAAGAGCTGTGAATGGTATATATATATATATTGAAAAACAAAGATTTTTATAGAATGAATCAAAGAATTACAAGAAGCAAAAGGGATACAAATCCCCAAACAGACCACTCAATGAGTGGCTTTAATCCTTCAAAACATGACATAATGTCAAAAACTCTCCTTCAGGCACCCAAAAACAACCAGCACCCTATCACAGCAGCTGCCTCCTTCGTACCAAAACCCCTCACATATATATAGTACCTTTCACTCTAGGTAAAACAAATTTTTTGTTTGATTTTTGTGTGATTACGTGCATATCTAGGAACATATCTTGACTTTAAAAGTAGTTGAAAGAAATTCTCGTTTAACTGAACGACGTGATGGAAGGAGATACCTTGTTTATCGGAATCTTTGGTGTTTCTCTTTCCCTGTAGAAATCAGGCAATGGCCGGGCTTTGAAGCAGAAGTTTTGGTGCAGTTTTCTAAGTTCTGTTTCCGCTTTCTCCTGCACAAATAAAAGAATGAATATGAAAAACTTGAGCATGGTTATTTCTCAGTTTGGCCAAAAACATTTATTTCAATATATTTTGAGGTGGGGTGGCTGGTTGGCAGGCATTGAGAATCCCAGATATGGTATCGAGGAGGCCATGAAGAATATTTGAGTCATATACCTAATCATTTAGAAGAAAACTTGGCAATGAAAGAATTTAACCTTTAGTTTTGGTTGCAGCTGCACTTTTTGTTCCTCCTTGGAATTGAATTTCTCTCCAAGCTTCTGGAAGTTTGGAGGAAGAAAATGATACAGTAACAGAACAAAGACATCCATCATGCATTATTATAGCTCAACAGATACATCAGGTATAAACAATAGAAGAAAAAACAACTAACCAAAGCCTTGCCTGCTTTCTTCTTGCAGCTCTTTCCTTCGTCCTCAAAATAAAAGGAGTCGATAAAGGTGGAGACTGTAATTTCTTTTGGCAGGCAGTCACAGATTTAGAATAACTGGCATACAAGCACAATTATGACAGGATTTAGTCTTTTTCAAGGTAGTGCATAGGACAATGAAAAAGGATACATACGGTCTTTGATTCAATTGTTAATTTCAGGATACTTAAATCAAAACCGTTGTGATTTGCAACCAAATTCATTTAGGGCAGATGGTGCCACTGCTACCTAGTATTTGGAAACCAGTGACATAATCTCAGGCCTAAACATTTAGTTGACTCGACAACACTAAGCATCAGGTCAGTTGAGCTGTCATTGCTGTCAACATATGATAACAGGATTCTGGAGAATGTCTGTCACGTGTCCAAATGTAATCCCATCAGTCTAAAGAAGCTCAATAGAAGTATGCATGTTCAACATATTCTTAAATTTCTGTGGGATGTGCCAATACCATGATGGCTGATGGGACTATTTATATCACATTGAGGAATGATTCACAATAATATCCTTGTTCTTACACTGCAGATAGGGTGTGCCATTTCGGCCCCACTGTTTTATTTCCAGAAGCTGTGAGATCAACTGGTTCTTTGACCCTGTAAGTGTAGAGATGACAAAAAGAGTTAACATTAGTCAGAGTACTCATTGAAGACACATCTACATTAGTTACAAATCTGAAGCCCTTCAATTTTTTGCAGAATTAGATAGACAAGATACCTTCTATTTTCTGAGCAAGGGTTTGCTGAAGGATGCTTTGGCACCCCATTCACAAAACCCTGCAGTTGGAAAAGCCAACAAATTTAGCAGGTGTAGAAGTGTCTGCAGATGAAATTTGGAACAGCATTTAGAAAAAATAATGTTGTAATAAGCAGGCAGCAGGGAAGTACCATTTTTGTTGTCCTTAGAGGGGTTGCATAATCTTTAGTTGTTGCCTTAGTAGCACTAAGAGCAACTCTTAAACTTTCAGTCTTCTGTCCAGCAGGGTTAGTCGATTTTTCATGTTCTCTTGAGGGAGAAGAACTAATGAATGTATGTAGTGATTTTGGAGTTGATATGTATTGATCTGTGAGGGCTATTGTAAACTTCTTAGGTGTTGGAGCTACGTTCTCTTTCCAGGTCTGCATAGGAGCAATGGACTTGCCAGGCACAGTTGGAATTTTAGATGGTCTACAAAAAACTGATGGCTTTAAGGAAGAAAGAAATGGTTTCTTCTTGATCATGGGCAATGAAACATCCTGACTAGAGCTGGAATTCTGTCATATTAATACCGATAAAATTAGTTATTTAACATTGATATGAACACATGAACAAACATCAGGGATAAGAAATTTGAAAAACACTACCCCCAGTAAAGGTTTCTCCACTAGTGGAGTTCCACTAAGCTCCCCAGAAACCATATTTTGATACTCATCATCCTCAACCTGGTTATGTATCATAGGATTTTCTACTAGAGTCCCCTTTTCAGTCACCAAATCAGCTCCTTCCATCTTGGTACTTTCTGGTTGAACAATTGAATTACATTCATCAGCATTTTGAATGAATTCCACCGTGGTATCCTGGGTCTTGCTCTCATGTTGTTCATCAGCAGCAACTTGGGAGTCCAAAACCATAGATGGTGAATAGTGGGAAGAAGTATCATCATCACAAACTCGGCCTTCCAATTCTGGTTCAGAGGTGTTGGTGGCAACGATTAGTTGATCAAGCAACACTGCTGCAGCCTTCTTAGCTGCAATTCTCTTGTAATGAGCTTCAAAGAAAGCCTTCTTCTGGGCGACTGATCCTGGCTGGGCATACCTCTCAGCCTCTTCAACATAGCGCTTGTGAGAGAATGTTGACCATTTTTCCCAAGCTAAGGACTCTGACATGTACCTCCCAAAAGATATCGACTCTCCAAGAGCATGTAGAGGGTTTCCCTGTAAAAACAAGTGTACCCATGTTCTCAGATACAAAGTATACGATGAACTGACAGTTAGACTATGAAATGTTTAAGTATATAAGACAGATAAATGGGTAATGGTAACTATATCCTTTTTGGTTCACCTGATTGGCTTCTTTGGATATGCCAGAGGCATAAGAGAATGGATGCATGAGACAAGTTGGTTCTCCCATGCCTTCCTCAGTCTGAGAACTGAGTGAGAGCAGTAACGTCGTGTTGATTTTTATTAAGACTTCAAATTCAAATTCTAATTAAAGCTTGAGTTATTCTTTGTGGGAAAAAAAGAGAAAGGTAGGTTACACTGTAGGCAAAAGAGAAGTATGATGGAGGTTTTTCAATTCTAAGTGGTGGGGTTTCCTTTCAAATCTTGCTTCCAAAAGCTCCAGACTCCAGTCCTCCTCAACTGGTTCTGGGTCCCGCTTCGTTGAACGTTCAATTTTTTGAATTTCTAGGAGGGGATGGTGTTCCAATGGATTTCTCCATGGGTCTTGGCAATGGAAGGTTTAGTTTCAAATTTTTTAGGAGAAAGAAAAAGGCCAACAGTTCCTCTGTAGTTATCCAAGCTCTACTGTACTGCTGTTTTATCTAATTCTATCAATGGTTTAACTTGATTTAAGCTCATCCCATCTGTAACGTACGGTTGAAGCACAAGATTTACACCCTTATCTCGCTTCAAAATCCCAACCCCACCGCCACCGCCACCGCCGCTCTCATCCTCCACCCAGAACCCCTCTGTTAGCAGGAGATTAAAAATAAAATGCAAATGAAAGATTGAGAAAAAAAAGGCATTAAAGAATTTCATCAGAGAAAAACCAACATTCTTAATAATTCAAAAATAGAACAATTAGATATTTACAGAGAAATGCTTCCTAAACCGTCTTCCCATAATTTAATTGTTTTCCACCTACATAAATTGGTTATTTTCAAGAACCATAAACATTTAATTAGAAATTACAGAACGATAGAAGGATCCCCCACCCCCCAAAACAACACAAACAGCAAATCAGCAGCTGCTTCACCACCACTTGTCTATTGGATTAAAGCATATCTTTTACTATCGAAGTAAATCAGTGGTTCATACGATGCAAATACTCCTGTGTTGCTACAAATTTTGGGACCAGGCATTTTAGGAGAAAATGTCCAACGCCATAAGCTTTAATCCCACTTTACTTCTCACCAGTTGAACCACATCCGTTGAAACGTGGCTTGGAGTTATAGGATTGAAATGATCAACATCACTTCCTTCTGGGCGGATCCCGGCTCAATCCATGCCTTTTTAAAGTTTTGATGTAATCTCTCATTAGGGTGAACTTATTGCTCCCAAGATGATAGAAATAATCCCAGGTATAGATCCCAGTTTTATGCAGGTCATCAAAGAGTAACCTAGCAGCAAAAGAGAATGAACTAAATCAAAATGGAGAGGCTTATTAACCAGAGAAGAAGCCTTAAAAAATAAAGTACCTTACCCCGTAGTTTCCTACGGGCTCTGCAGACATGATCCCTATGTGACGCCTGCCAAATATCACCTGGTCAGGGATGCCAGGCATTCTGTTAGGTACTTGACGATGACCATGCAATAATCATGGTAATCAGTAGGGTATATCCAAGCAATGGCCAAATTCTTCTGAAGTTAGCAATAGATAAATCATCAGCCAAAAAATTAAAAAGAGTAAATTAGTGCGTACAAACCTATAAACCAAATTAGTGATAAATAGTTTAGACTGAATGGAAGATTAAAAAGCTCTCTCTTCCTTCTCGCACATCTTATTCACAAAGCATACGAAACCCACAACCACATGAAGCCTAGATGTGAGACTGGAGACTCCAGATTCCAAAATTTTTTAAGGATACTGGATGATCTCAACTATTTAAGTATGCCACCTCTTACAAAAAGACTAGGCAAAAATCATCAACGGTAAATTAAGGCTTTGGCATCCATCTCACTTGACATTAGCATTGACATCATAATCCATAGAAGTTGAAGCACATAGGAAATGAATAATTTGACCAATTACCTTTTCACCTCCAACCGACCTAACCTTACTGTCAGCAGCTGGACTATATATTCTTAAAAACTCAGCTGACAAATTATAAGCAGTTCCATTGGCAAATTCCACCTCTACCTGATACAAAAGTTCAGCATTAGGCAGATGAGTGCAACAAGATTACAGAAACAAACTGAGAAGTGCTAGCATATCATTAAGTCACTTTTTTTTAACCTTTTTGTTAAGTTAGTATACACCATTAGGACAATATTGCAAAGCCGAACTTCATAAGTAACAGAAATGAAACACAACAAAAAGATAGAATGTGTTCTCCAGTAACATTATCTCTGTGCATTCAACAGTGTTCTACTGTTCTCATAACTCTCAGCTTACACCCTACAACTTCAGTGTAAATGTAATGACATTTCATCTTACCATTAAAAACAGAAAAAAAAAAAACAAAGAAGAATAAATAGAGTAATGCAAAAAAGATCCTGCAAACTTCAAACCAGCTCAGAAACAGAATGAAATCCTGAATAAAGATGTGGGCTTGCCAGTTGCCATGTTACAGTACCTAGACGAAATGTTCGTTTGTTAACATTTCAGTACCTAACTAATAAGGCATTTGTCCCCTTTTTTTCTTCTTATTTTTGTATATAAAGCAATGCCTCCATATTAGCTAGCCAACTTGCCCATTTCTCGAACTGAAACGCATCAAGCAGCTAAGATTTTTATGACACCACAAGATGCTCCCATGGTAAATAGTAATTCTTCTACAGTAAAAAGTACCAATGTAAACAAACCCCATCAATTTCCCTCGCTAATAGTTATACCCAAACACGATTTCAAACCATTTCCAGCTTTAAGATATATATTAAGTTCATGAAAAAGAAAAGAATAAAGGCATCTGAAATGAGAAAATTAAACTTCTACAAGTCCGATTAGAGGACAATATTCTTCATATTAACCCTTTACCCGAATATGGGTACTCAATAATTCAAGTAGGCTGTTAATAAGCTATGCATTGACAGATTATATACAAGTAAATGATTTAGATATCTAAGACCGATCATGGAGAGATTAGAGATGATATAACTCATATAATTAATGCTGGTCGGCTTAAATGGATCAAAGTATATTATGTGATAGTGTTACCCCATTGGTTTCTGGCTCGGCGTGGCATGGGGCAGCCTCGCCCAAAGGCGCCCATGCTTAGCAAAAAGGGGTTTCGCTTATGGAAGCAAGCTCTTGGAACAGTGGGCATGATTAGTGGGTGATCAAAGACCCATACATGGTTGAGTGTGGCAACTCATGCATGGGCACGAATTGGTTCAATCAGTTGGATTGAAGCCCCATGCGTGGCTGGGGGTAGCAGCCAAGGCACGGGCACGTGGGCATAAGCCAGCATGCAAGCAAAGCAATCAGAGGGATTGAATTCGTGGGACAATGCTGGATTGAAGGATTGAGCCATGGGCTGGGCCATAGCTAGGCACGAATGCAATCAGGTCGGATGCTGAGGGCTCATGAGGAAAGCACATGTACAACAGGTGAAGAGTTGGGCATGTGCACTGCAGATGGTGGCAGTTCAGGACAGATAACTCTGTCATGTGCAGACAGCATGCAGGGAATTACAGACAATCTGTGTCTGTAGCAGACATTCTGTCCAGACTTATGGGAGGATCCTGATTGGTTGCATGTGCCTAGGCAGTTGGGCTTGTAACTGCCACCCTGTATATTATAAATAGGGTCCTTGGGGTCTGTAGTGCACCATCAGAGTGTGGGCACGTTTTGTAAACAGACCCAAGGAAGGATTCCTTATACTTTGTGGGAAAAGAAAGGTTTGGCAGTTTGCCTGTAAAGTTCTGTGCAGTGTGGGTGCCTGTTTGCTTATTGTTCATACTTTGTGCTTGTATACATTCTGTGTGCAATCTGGGTGTTTGGCTGAGACTGAGTGTTGGATCTCAGTGCCATTACGAGGCAAAAACTTAGTGCGAAATTTGACCCCGTAACAGATAGAAAGACACCAATAAAATTGAAAGGTGAGTTTTACCGTATAGGACTGAATATTGAGCAATTAGGAAACAACACAGTGACAATGTGTGTAGCGGAAATAAAATATGAAGTGATTGTATTAGAGAAATGATAGGAGTTGCTCCAATTATAGATAAATTAAGAAAAGGTTTGAAAAAGTGATAGAATTTTTATTAATGGTATTAGAAATAGGATAGACTTAAATTAACATTAAACAAAATAATAAGAATATATATGAAAATATTTAACTTAGATAGGTGTACAGTACATTATCAAAATGAATGGCAAAGCCGGAATCATATTCCCTATTCCAATTGGGACATAATGTTTGGTTTAGTTTAATTTGATTTGACAGATTATATACAAAGAACAAAAAAGAAGGTGCTGAAAGAAGCAAAGAGATTAACGAAACTCAACTTGAAAAACAAATTTAGAGTAATAAACAGACGAATAATGAAAATGAAAAGCTTACACTCTTAGGAGCGATTAGAGAGAATCTGGTGAGCCGCGGACAGTTCACGGCCGTCTGGATGCTTCGAATCGCACTCTGTATCGCATACATCCTCTCTCTCTCTCTCTCTCTCTCTGTTACTCGGTGACTCAGTGAATCGCCTAACTGGTAACTAGTAAAGCCCTTATATGTGGATTCGGCTTGGACTTCCAGGCCCAATCATCTTGGGCCTAATATTCGTGCAGTGTCCGTCCATAACTCATCATGGACCTGACGCTGGGGTTCATTATTTCATTGCGGTGTCCCACTTTTCCAATGTTTTTCTGGTGGACCCAACGTTACTAGATCGATTTTTTTTTTCTTGTTCAAAAAAGAAAGTAATCAGATTTTAATTCAAATTTAATCTAAATTTGAATACATAGATATAAATTGATATTTTTGACATACCATAATAGCGATATGAATATTTTTTGTTTTGATAACCCAAAAACCTCCCACCAACCGAGCTCATTTGGACTTGTAGCTGGTAATTAACGTGGACTCACGTGCAAAACCTCATCTCTACGCGCAAGAGTTAAATTTAGAGGAAATGGTCCCAAGAAACATTTTCACCCTCTAAAATATCGAACCCTTAATTAAGTTGGGTTGTGTTATATTGAGTAGTAGAAGTTATAGTTAGTTATATCCTAACATGTTTGATTAATGGCTTCAAACAGCTAGCATGGTTGTAATATGGACTCTTTATTACTCTTATTGTGTTTAAATTGACAAGCATAATCAAGCTATCCGTATTTCATTAATCAAATATATTTTTTTGACTAGTATTATTAAATCAAGTAATAGATGAATTCGTGTTGAGAACCAATAAACTTTATAACTCACTAATTTCATATCAAATTGAGGTTCTTATCACATAAGTGTGAACAAGAAATGAGCACTTGGTGCACCACTTGGACTGTACTACTAGTTGTAGATAAGAAAATGTTATTTGGACTTAATTTAGAGGCTTAATTCAATATAATCATTAAATTAAAATTGAGTTTCATCTAATATTAAAACTTACAATTAATTCACTGGATGCATTAAATTAAATTCGTGATTAAGTCATTAAATTAGGTCTCTATAATATTGTTGAGATAGATAGTTCTTGGGGCCAACTGATGAAAGATTTATTCCTCATGAATATTTTAGTCTCCGCATGAATAGTATGCATTTGACCGGACCAAATAAGAGATTAGTTGAGGGGTATATAAACTGGTCCGAACACTCTCTGACTGTTAAACCAAAAAAAAATATTATTGAAACTTAAAAATCTGATCTAATTTGTTGATACAACGATACCATTAATGACATAGTTCAATAGAATTGTTGGGGCCAACTTCTTCATTGAAATTCTATCACCTGACATGTTATTATTAGATTAACAAATTAGATCAATTTTTTAATCCCAATAATATTAATCACCAAAACAAGATAGACAGCCGTTATATCCTACTTGCCTAAACAATTAGAACCCATTCAAAAAATTGGACCGTTATGCTTCGTCCTCGCTCCTCTCTTTTCGCTCTCTCAACTTAGAATATCCAAGAAAGAGTTTCAAATCCACTCCTAAACGAACCCAAACATGGTGAGTGACGAAGAACCAAAACAAAGCCCTGAAAACGGAAAATATTCCCCACCAAAACAACCAGACACAATCGAAAATGGCGAAAAATTTGATAGCATGCTCAGCCCCGGGTTCAGATCCGTGGCTGCAATGGCCGGTTGGGATGAAGAGACGCTTCTAATCGCCAGTTCTGTCGTGGAAGACACACCCGATCGCCGTCCCAAACAGACGAAACGGCCCGATTTACACTTCAAGACTCCACCAACCAATTCAAGAAGGTATAATGTTATATATTCAAAACATTGATGTAGATAAGTACTTTCTTTGTCTTTTGAGAGGCATTGTACTTGATATTGGGTTGTTGTTTTTTCAGAAAACGCAGGACCGCCCAGAGAAAGAGTCCTGTTTCCATACCTGTAGTGGTTCTTAACCTTGATGAAGATGAAAGTACCAAAGAAGGTAATGAGTTAACTTACTGCATTTGTGGATGATCTTTTGTGTAAGTTTGTTTCTTCACCTTCTTTCGCGTTACCGATCTACAGAATGTGTGAAAACGAAGACAGAGCCCAAAATCAAAGCCAATGAATTTAATAAAAGTGATTCTTGTTCGAGTTCGGCTATTCCGTGCATGGACAAACTCCGTGAAGAGCTTTCTTGTGCAGTAAGAGTCTTCCTCTTGCTCTTGAATTGGGTTTCCTAGTTCAACACTGCTATGCTTCCGTCCCAAATAATGTGTCACGGTTTTTACCATCAAATAAGTGGGTCATTCTACGATAAAGATTGTGGGACATCACTTCGGGACGAAAAACTTGATAAGCAACTTGGTAAACATAACATTACTGTTACTACTTTCCTCTATTTATAATTCGATCTGATCCATGTTGTAGATTTGTTTGGAGATTTGCTTCGAACCCAGCACCACTCCTTGTGGTCACAGGTAAAACCAATTTTATAATTTCAATTCAGTTCAATTTCAGATCATCTGAGTGTGAATTAATTAATTCTAAAAAATTATTGTAATTTTTTCTGTTTTTGGAAGAAATGTTGAAACCAATATGACAATTTCAATTCAATTTCAGAGTCCTCTGTGTTTGAGTTAATCAATTTATTCTGAGCAAATCTTGTCAAATTTGTAGTTTTTGCAAGAAATGTTTGAGATCTGCGGCAGACAAATGCGGAAAGCGATGTCCAAAGTGCAGGCAGCTCATTAGGTACTTTTAATCATACTTCTAATCTGAACAGACAATCCTTTAAGGCCTCCTTAAACTGTGATTAAAAGATTTGAACTTTTTTTATTATTATTTTTTTTTTTGGGTTGTTGAATTTTTGTAGCAATGGAAGATCTTGCACTGTGAACACGGTTCTGTGGAATACTATACAGCTCCTGTTTCCACAAGAGGTCCAAGCAAGGAAGGCAGCTGCAGCCTCAAAGGGGGGCCAGGAAACAGGAGAGCTTCAAAGTCTTGCCGGAATGAGTCGTTATAATGTGCGAAACCGAACTGTACTTGCATTAGAAAGTCCCGAGGCCGAACGCCAAGTCCCAGAAAGGAGGGGCCATCACAGGCTGAGAAATCAAGGTGTCCAGCCTTCCGAGATATCGAGCAGAGGAAGAGATGGTGTGAGGAGAAGAAGAGAGGTGCCAAGCCAAGATGAGGATGCTGCATTGGCTTTGAGATTGCAGAGAGAAGAGTTCATGGATGCTTATAGAGGAGGTACTGACGAGCAATACAGAAGCTCTTTTACATCAGCCAGAGCAAACTTGAGAGCTATGGCGTCTAGAGCCATTAATGTCCGTCTTAGAGGCCGGCCAACCTAGAGCTTAATTTGTCATTGCTTGTTCTAAGCGTTATGTAAACCTAGTATTTACTTATTTTTTTGGGTTTATCCGTTAAGGGTGTCCGAACCAGTTTACGAACACCTTGATTCCTCTCTTTCCCCCTTTTTTTTTAGTTTAACGATAAAAAATGTTCAAATCAGTTTACAAACACTTCGACTCTCCTCTCTAGTCCGGTCAAAGTCTGGATTAACTTACGAGCACTTCAACTCCTCTGTCTCTCTGAGTTTGTTTTTTGATTAAATCCCGACATGGATACAGCTACTTTGACTCAAGACATTTTGGTTTATAGTTCGTCTTTGCTCTTTAATTTGTATGAAGAAATTGCATACAATTAGGGTTGTCATGGGCTGGGCTTGGGCAGCAAATTTTTTTTCTGGATCGGGCTTGGGTAGTGTAGGCTCAAGCTCGTACTTGGGCGAGTGACGAGCTGGACTTTGGATAGGGGTAAGCTACCCACAACCCAGTCAGTCACCTAATGAACGGGCTTTTGTTGGGCTTGTTGGACGAGCTTTATTGGGCTTGTTAGGCCCTATTGAAAAATATACAATTTTATTTAATTTTTTTTATAAATTATATTTTTGAATTAAAAGTATAGTCAAAATCAAAATGGACAAAAATTAAATAATGAATAATTTTATTTGTGAATAGAAGAGAAATTGTATCACAATAGAATGAGTACATCCCAATTAGGTTGACATCTACCCACCTATCTATCATTTGCATAATTCTACCCATTAAAGGTTTTTATACATGAAAAGTTAGAATATTTAATACATGAAATTCAAATTCTAGAACTTCAAATTCTGGCATTGAGGGATTTATTTTCATATTTTGATCTTTCGCTTGAACGGCATACCAATCTTGAAGACACATAAGGACTTCCAATGTCTTTCCATCTAAGCATCTCATATGCTCATCAATGACATGTCCATCTATACTAAAAGTAGATTCAAATGCTACAGTTGACATAGGAATTGTTAGTATATCACTGAGTATGGTGGAATGAATTGAAAACTTATTTTCATATCCTTTTCATCAAGCCAAAATATCAAAATCAGGGTTTTCAACACCTACCATTGGAACATTGTAATATTACTGAAGTTCAGTTAACCCCTAGATGTTGGCATACCTCATATGTTCAAAATTGAAGCTAACATTGATATTTTACCTTTACTTTTACTACTACCAACAATATCACTAGAAATTGAGGGGGGATTAATATACCACCATTCTCAAATGTTACATTATATTCATTAAAAAAAGTAAAATAATATTTTATTTTATTCATGTGGTTTATGTGCTCATCATTTGAGTTACCATATAAAAACATAAAAACACTTGTAAAATCAAATTCTTTAAATCGATGGTCAATTAACATACCAAAATCAATAAGTATAGAAAGTGGTGAAAAAGTTTATTAAATTTAGATTGCATATTATGTAAAATAGTAGAAAATTCAGGTTCATTACTATATAGTTCAAAAATATCACTGATACTAACTATATGAACATAGGCAAGTGTAATAGTTGGATAATAATTACCAGATAAAACAATAGTTGACTCATTAAAAACTTTCAAAAAATAATTCATTTTATCAGTGACATCTCATTCCTCTTCGGTGGGATGCGATAATGAACTAGTGGTAACTATACTAACATCGTCATTTAATGCAGTTTTATATTTAAACTGCCACATCTAGCATTTTATAAGTAGAGTTCCAATTATGTTGTACATCATATGATTTTTTTTACATTTTAAATTATTTTTTTAACATATTGTTCCAAATGTCCTAAGTCTATTTTCAGAACCTATTATATGATAAATAATATGTCTAATTTTATCAATTACAAATCTAATATCATGGAGACCACCTTGTACTATGAGATTTATTATATGACACATACATCTCATATAAAAAAATACTTTCACATGGTAAAGTTAAATAACATTTTAAATAACTTATAGCCCCACTATTATTTGTTGCATTACCTAAAGTAATAGTAAAAATATTGTCTTGAATATGATAAATTTGTAACTGATTATAAATAACTTCAAAAATAACTTGTGCACTATGATTATCTTCAATCCTTGTAAAAGTAATATTTCTTTTCTGCATAGCTCAATTATTATCAATAAAATGAGCAGATATACATAAATATCCTAATTGTTGACAAGTAATCCAAATATCAGAAGTCAAACAAATTTTACTTTTAAGATTATCAAAATAAGCAATTAAATTATTTTTTTCTTGTACATAATATTTAATAACATCTCTTTGACATGTTTGACGAGAAAACTTTTGGAAGGAATGATTAAAACTATTTTGTAATATTATTTTAAATTCAGTATCATCTACAAGAACAAATGAAATATTTTTTATAACAATCCATCTAACAATTGCTTTTCTAGCAGATTCAGGTTCAGAACTAAAAGTGTTTAGTGTACTGGTGCTAGTAGATTATGATAACATTGTTTGTCTAATATCAATTTGACATCTTAATAAGCATGTTTTTAGGTGTCTAATTAAGTGACTAGTTCCATTTTTTGAGCCTTCAGCAAAATTTTTTTTACAATAATTACATATAGTCTTTTCTGATGTAATGACCTCATTAGAATTCCTAATTTTAATTTTCTCAAAGTTATCTTAGGCCTTGAACTTTTGTCTTTTATTAGATAGTACATTCCCAGTAGAATCCATCTCAGACATTGAAAATGGATCATTCCATTCATCATCATTGATGTTCTCATTATCATTATTCGATTCAAAATTTTCGTTATAAAAAATATTTTGTGAATGAGATGAAGTCATTACGTAAATTCAACTACAAAAATAAAATAAATACTTACATTATGTAAAAAAAAAACTTTCTCACCAAATGAGACCGCTTGACAATCTTTAGTCTCTGAGACAGTTGAAAGTTTGGTCTTGAGACTGCAGAACACTTGAGAGTTGAGACTTCAGACTTCAGAACACTTGTGGTTCAGAGAATGAGAGTTTTTTTTTGCAATGAAATGTGAGCAAATGACTGAGATGGTTGAAATAAAATTAACCGTTTATTTATAAATTATACATTAAAAAGTAATCGACCATTGACTCAAATGAAATTGGTAAATTTATGACTGTCCTGTCTCAGCTGCTGGCAGACTGAAAAGATTAAAATTTAAAAATTTATAGCTATCTGTCTCACAGACTGAAAAGACAATACATAATCACTGTCCACTGAGTCTAAGATAGTCAGTCACAGACCGACAGAAAAATGCAAAGTCTCAAAATCACACCCACCAAATTCAAGTCTCACGTACAACCTGTCATTCAAGTCTCCACCTCTGACACAGTCATGCACATATTAACATAAATATATATGGACGGGTATGGACTTTGGGCTTCGAGTATGTGAGCTGATTATTGGGTCGGGCTTCTGGCCGGGTAGTGAGTTTAGGGGTAAATTCAAACCCTTTCTTAAAGGATATTGGGCTTGGACAGGCCAACTATCAAACCTATCAGACTTCGGGCCTATTTTTCTGGGCTGAGTAATAAAACCGTGAATAACCCGACCCGTGAACACCCCTACATTTAGTCCTCCCTTGAATTAACAGTGAGGCTCAATGTTAAAGTCCAAGAGGTAGAATCAAAACTGCTGAAATTTTGACATATTTTGGTGTGTAAAGATGTGCCATAGAGTTTGTCACAAACACAAGACATTATGTTAATGTTTAATGTGCAAAAGAATTCATAGAAAACATAACATAACCTAGGCCTACTATTGTTTAGTGGGAAGACATCAGAATACATCAGACATCACAAGACCTCAGTCTTACCCGAATGATTTAAACTCTCTGCAATAGAGTGGCATGTTAAAGATTCGATGCCCTTCTCTGACTCCCCTCCCCCTGTAGAGTAAAAAATCGTTGCTATGAAAAAAAAAAAAACATGAATCACCCATCAAACATGGATCCCACTTAAATTCATGATCAGTGATCCACCATACATTGAGAAGAAATGTAACAGAGGAGATCTTTCAACCAAAATCAACTGGCTGATTTTGTGAGCCATTTAGCTTTTGATAGATCAGAATGAATGGAATTGAATGAGTTCCAAATCGATTTTGGTTCACATAATTTACAGAGGCGTATAATGTCTTACAAATCTGAATTGCAAAATTGTGGTGACTGAAGCCATAACCATGGTACCCACCGATCACTGATCTCAGCAAATTACACAATACAAGGGAATTTCAAAGGACCCAAGTGCTTCAAAATTTTAATATGTATGGCATTTCCGAGCAGCTCAGTTAGTGTCGGTGAGAATGCTTTCGGCTGCTATAATATGCATCACCCTTCTCCCTGTTCTTTCTCTGTAAGATTCTGAATGCAAAGGAAGCAAATCCAATGGCAGCCATGGCATAAAATGCTCTGTAAGGAGCCAAGGCCAAGCCCGAAAGATAGGAATAGTATCCAGAAAGCAAGTAGGCAAAGCTTAGGCTAACTTCCCATCCCTGGATGCCTGGGAAGGGAAACGAGAAAAAATCGAACCCACGCTTTGAATCACAAACACCATGGAGGATGACACCAATACAAAATGCTGAATCCCAGAACCATGGAAAGCTTTGACCTGTACCTATTCTCTGCAAACATGGAAGGGTCCAATAAGAATGCCATGAGCAATAAACATTGTCATCAAGTTTAAAAAGTGTCACATTGTTTCCAAGCAAGTTCAGATATCTACCATCCATCTGAACTTGCTTGGAAAACTGATATGAGTAGTCTCTTATATACAGGCTATAAACTTGTACAAGTTCAGAAGCCAATAAACTGTACGCACGGTAAAATACATCCAAGTTGAAGCCAAAGAGATATGATCAAGAACTAAAAAAATAAAACAGAAAAGGCCATGGAGAATGTGACTACCCCCTAAGGGTTGAAGAAAAGAATGATGGAAGTGAAAAGACATAGAAGGTGAAGTGAAAGAAATGAAAAAAAACAGAGGAAAGTATGTTTTCATGCGTGCAACTGATAAGGACAAGAAAGTCTTCAAAAATTAGTAGGAGAATTTTACTTTATAAAGCACAAAAGTTGCAAGAAATTTTTTATACTGGACGAGAAGGTGTCATTCCTCACTAAAAACTTAAGTTTTCAAAGTACCGAATCAGTTTTCTGAAGTTTTCTCACATGTATTTGGCTAGAATTATATTATTATTTCAAAGAAGCTAATCAGTTTCACTTTAGGAGTTGTAGAGCAAGAAAGTCATAAGAGAATTTAGTATTTGAATTTTGCATCGCGACTGCCATGGGAAAATTTTAATTTTCTGGAGTTTTTGCAAGAAAAATATCGGGTTACTCCTGAGAAAATCAATTAAATATAGGAAAGGCACTTTCTCAATTATTTTCAGTTTCCTATTAACAAAACTCATCGAAAATGGCCAAAAATTTTCTCTTTCCTGTTTTTTTTCAAAATTCTCCATACTACCAAACACAGCCTTAATGCATAATATTTCTAAAATTAGATATATTAAAGCATTTTTTTCTAGTTAACTAAATAAAACCCTTATTGGGCTACTTAGGGTTCAAAATTAGTTGTGCCATGATTAGTTGACGTGAAAACGTTACATTGAACCCTGCAGCAAAACACATAAACATGGACAATAAGTATTAAGTAAGTATTATATGAGTAAGCATATCATGCAGTATTCAGTACACTCTAGCACAAATTCAGGGAAGAACCAAAGTTCCAGATTGGATATGGGACAATTTAGTATTTCTTCATTCATTCCCATCCAATAAAAAAAAAAATTATGATTGGGTGGATTGATTTCTATATCTTGATGAATTGTAAGATCGATCTAAACCAGCCCATCATATTATGGATATGATTCAACATGTCAACTATTAAACAACTTATTAGAAATACAAGATAGCCAATCCGAAATGTAATGAAATCCCCTGCTCTTGGGGGATGCCCTCAGCATTGAGGAACATGTACCACCCTCAAATAACTAAATATATATTGGGATGTGTCTTGGTAATGGCTAATGGTTGCTCGTGTGATTTGGAATAGAATAACATCTTCTATGTAAAACATGAAGCAGCTCTATCTAAGAACTTCTAATTGAGATATGTATATACACTACATTGTACAAAAAGGTTCTTGTCAAACAAAGGAAGGGACACATCATTTATACCTGCAGCCAAGCCACAAATGAGGGGACAAACATCAGTGCCGCAAGCAGATGTAAAACCAGCAACCCATGGCAGTGGTGGAAGATCTCTAACTGTGTGTCTTCATAGCTTCTTGCAGAGTCTGGGCTGCTGGAACTATTCTCGTCCACAGGAAATTGCTTGTTGATTCCACTATCATATTTAAATACAAGTTGCTTAGAGCTTTGGTCGCCTTCATTTCTGGAATCAAATAACTCCTTATTTCGGGCATGGCTGCGAAAGGAAGCCGTCAAAAAACTGTTTACAAAGACAAGAATTGACCTTTAGCATCACCTTTTTCACACCAAACATAAGCATCAAACCTAGACAAACCTCTCAAATGCGTTAACTATGTGGAGTTTGATAATAGGAAAAAAAATAAGCAAATGTCACACAAGGGCAAATGTGCATTTGACATATTACAAAATAGAACAGGGAGTCATTTCCAAAGTTTAGTGCTTGCGTTTCTGATATTGAACAGGTGTACTCCTCAAACACAGTGCAAAGTGCATGCAGTAGATGGATAATGACCACGACCGAACCAAACCAAATCAAGTCTTTTCTCCCAATCATTTGGGTAAGCTACATGAACCTTATTTTGTCACTGTACTCCATCAAGGGTCATGTAGTTAAACCATACTCACTCATGTCCCTCACCAACGTCATTCCATGTCAATTGGTCTTCCCTCCCCTTAGCATTTCTCCTCTATCTCTGCCCCAGAATATTTACGGGGGTTCAACATTCAATTAATTGGATATCCATGATAAACAGATTGAAACTGCCAATGGCTTTGTGCAACAAGTGCATACCTTCATGGTGTTCTAAACGTTACTGGTCAAAAACGATACCACCCAAAATCATCCTTGTGCGATGAAAAGGAACCCTGTAAGTTTTGGATTATTAAAGCCCAGCAGATTAATTGTAAATCTACAATAGGAATCAAGCAGAACTGATTTCTTAATGACGTAAAGAGGTACCCCACTACAGAGATTACCAACCTACATAATTAGTTATTGAATCCCCTTATGAGCTCAAAACTGCTGTTAGAATTTAGATACATTTGAGTGCCAGAAGATCCCCATCTTTTAAATTCTGGTGTAGCTTTCAGTTGATTGCCACCTACTTATTTCATGCATCAGACTCAGAGATATACTAAAACACAATATGGGAATAAGATTCTTGTTTATGATACAGGATCTTACCCAGAGTCTACTTCTTTTAAGCTAATAATAATAGGTTGCCAATCTTTCTGCAAATTAGGTGCTTAAAGCCGAATGAGGATCTCCATTGTATTCTTGGGGGCTATATTGCATTCTTATGATCAAGAAATCAAAGTGGAGGATAAGAAAGGAGGCCATTTCCCAGTACTTTGTATCCCCAACGCAATTTGCTGGGATAGACAAATTGGATACAGACTTGGCCATGGCTATTACTTGCAAAAAATACGGCTCTCACAGTCAAACCCGTGTTGCAATGCTCGACAGCAAGTGCCTCCACCATCACAAAGCTGAGATTTTGTACAGACTTGTCCATCAGCATTACTGGCAAAAAAAGTGGCTGCTTTCACTCTGAAACCCATATGTTATGCATAGCAAGTGCTTCCATCTTCACACAACTGACGTCGTGGAATTGGACACTTTCACAATTGTGGTACTACGTTTGAGAGAGAAGGAAACTAAATCTAGAACTCAATTTGACATCAGCAATTGTTAAATATGCTGGGCAAGAATAGGTTGCTTTTTTTTCATATTAAGATCCCAGAACTTAAAACATCACATAATATTTATTTTGTTCATATACAAAAATACTCATTTTGTTAAGAAAAATAAAATGAATACCATAGCCAAAATGAAACTGGAATTGTACCTGGACAGCGCATTGTGACAGCATAAAGCTTGGAATAAGAGCAATATAAAGAGACCCAAAGCTGGATGAACCAAGCACACCAAGGTGATTGCAACCAGTGCTGTAACAAGAACGGGCTTGACCCTTATGATCTTTACGACCTGCTTACGAATAAATTGGATAATTGAGAAATTAGTCACCCGTCACTATATGAGTCATGGGGTTTAAAGAATTCAACCACTAACAATGTGATTCTCAGCTACTAATTACATAACTGCATCAGAAAAAAAAAATTACCTTGAATGATAAAAAAAAGGAGGCAAGATAGACGAACCAGCGAAGAAACAAAAAACAAAAGTTTCTTTCCCACACCTGCCACCTGCAAAATATCATCTCATCTTTTAGCTGATAAGAAGGGTGGCTTCAACTTACAATCCAAAGAAGATATCAAAATAAGTATCTTAGAGTTAGACGATTATAGATATTTTAACAAAGGTTATCAACTTCTCCAAGATGGCCCTCGACAAGTTGTGAATGAATAACCGTATGACATTTGGAAAGGTGTGCAAGGGCTCCAGCTAGGATGTAATATAAGCTCTGATTGCTTGTTATATAAAGGAATGTTGAAATATAAACATGTGAACTATACAAAAAGGTGCATGTCAAGATTAACCAGGAAAACAAAGAAGCACTCGAAAGAGAAAGCAAACTAGGCTGAATGGTTGGGCATCCTATCGAAATCCAATATGAAGATTAATGAGACACCCAGCACATGGCCCACGCAAAAGTAAAAAAAAAAATAGTCAAAAAGGACTCCATCATTAGACACGCATGGATAAGAGAAGAGGAAAAGACCTATACTCTAATAAAAGAAGGAAACACTTTTTCTGAAAAATCCAGAGATAGAACATCATTAACAAGAAGGCAAACTAGCTATCTACTATGTCTCCCTCCACTGCCATAACGAAAATTTCTCTCACCCACACCAAAAAAGAAAAAATCTCCATTGCTTCCCCAAAGAAGCATTTCTGGCATTTTGGGAGTGGTAATGCAGAGGACATGAGCTGGCAGTTCCAGGAACTCTACTAGAACCCCAATATGATCATACAGTCCACCGTCCTCCAATTCGGATCTTAAAAGCACAACGTGAGAGTGAAAGCAATAGCAGGCCAAGAAGCAGTTGCATATATGTGTGAATATTAAATTTCTTAGTGCAATTAGAATATCCACAAAACGTCAGGAAGTAAATATGCAGTCCGAATTATAAACCGAGAGAAATGCTGGGAAAAAAATACAAAGCACAAGTATTCTTCATAGATTAGAAGAAAAGAACAAAAAACCACCCCTTGGCATACAATCCTGGAAATGATCTTTTTGCAGGTCAGTATTATCATACAGCTTTTCCTAGAAGATGAACTTTCCTTTGATAGACAAAAATTTGATTTCTTGCGATTTATCTCTGTTTTGAGCTCCCTAGAGGTCCCATCATGATTCTAAGGAATCCTAAATGGCAAAAGCTTCGTAATTATAACTGCAGAATCATGCTTATGGGCAAGATCAGGGAATGTTGTAACTATGACTAGGCTATCGCTGCACTTTTCCACATCCCTTAGACCTCCAAAGCAATCTCCAAGCATACCTTTGTCAATGACGGGTAGAAGTCGAGCCTCAAAAGCACCAACCTTCTAACAGATAAGCAAAGTCATAGTTCCGCCATTTGATTGGTGTTGAATAAATAACCCACCCCAGTATAATTTTCCAATAAATTACACATTGGCACACCCTGATAGCAGAGAGGGTATAACTCTGATGACAAGAGAAGGACTGAGGTAGTACAGCCTTGCTTATGAGAGAAATCGTAAAATCCTCTTGCTCTGAACTCCCACTCATGATGTTAATCCATTTTACAGTTCAAACCCAGAGCTGACTCTTAAATGCTTGACCTTACCAATATCAGAATTTCATTCTTCTCTAGTTGACAAGGTCATTGTTCTGAAAATGTAGTAGGGTGACTAAACCGGTCAAGAAAAAGGCAATCAAGAACATTGAGCTCAAGGTTTTACATGGTTCGATAGAATTCTACCTACCAGATGAGAACCCCAATCCTAGTCAATAACATCAACCTATAGTAAGCTGATATACTCAATATTGCGTATATAACTGTACCACAGGGGCGTAGTCCCCGCAGCCCCAACCTATGATCCGATCTTAGAGAACAGCAATAGATATCTCTTATGGGCAAGTGGGCATCACGGCACTCCACTACAATCTGCTGCACACACTGGCTTTTGGACTTTAGGTCCGAGTGAATAAGGTCATGCGTATTTCGAACAATCTTTCACCTCAACAAGCATATCTAAAATTTCATTGGCAATAGTCAACAATTTAAAATTTTACTTAAATGAAAACCTAACATTTGTGTAGAAATTATGTGAAAGAAGAATTAGAAAAGATGGAGATCATTTGAGAAACATTTTCATTGTCTTAGTGGAATTTGGAAATAGTATAAACATCTCTTTTAATTGATGAAATTTTCAACTATTCATCGAAAAATGTAGCATGCTCATACATAAAAAGCCAATCCTCTCAAATTAAAATAAATAAATAGCATGAGCTATAGAGAGAACCCACTAACCGTTTCTTGACGAAAACATGTAGACTGGCAGCCACATAAAAGACCATTTGGGAGATCAATATCAACATAATCATGGATCCATTTGCAACTAAATAGCAAATTATTGAGATGACAATGAAGCTTATGACTGGAGGAAGCTGTTGAGAACCTAAGGTAGAAAAGCAAAAGGCAAACAGAATGGGTAGGATTGCTAGGAAAAGAAATGGCCAAGGCATTCTCAGATTCGATTCCACAGCGGACAGAACTGAAGGTATATGCAGATCAAGCTCCCAAGCATATGCTTGCCGCATCAGAGCAAAAAAGACAACAGCAATGGAGAAACCAACAATCTGCAAGAGCAAAAACTCATAAGTTAAAAACTCTAAGCAAGTTATCCAACACAATAAATAAAGTTGTGAAGCATTAAATATAGGCACATAGTATCAAAAGATATCCAGTGAAGCTAGAGTAAGACTAATTATATGCGTATAATGAGTAAACCGGCCCCTACTTTTTTTCTGGGCAAACAAGGACATCCAAGTTGTGATGAATAACATTTAGCATGGATACATTTTGATATACTGAGTTCAACTTGATGAAGATCAAATAAACCTGACGTATTGTGCTATTGCCATAGTCTGTAAGCAAAACTACACTTTAAACCATCTGACTATATTGCAAAGCAGGAAACTCTTAAAGAATCATGCCAAACGAATACATCCCAACAAAGCCTGTCTGCTCATAGTAGTGTATCTTGAAAAATCCTTCCGTTGTTAATAAATTCAAAGTAAATATTGGACATAAAAGTTATAAATGAAGATAAGAAACTTAGATGTCTAAAGGCCCAAATACAAACGAACCTAACAAAGACAAAAGCATCTAAATCAGGAACATTGAAATTGTTACCTGTGAACTGTATAAAAGCAAAAATCTACGGGCTGCAGCAGTGATGGAAGCAGCAACACTAGTTGTATATGAACAATGTGGGTCTACCTGCAGAAGAAGGCGTACGTCAAAGCCACCAAGGATCAACAAGGGAACACAAAGCTACCAAGTTAAAGACAGTTCAACTGGATCAACCCTGTCGTTGCAATGAACGCCAAGAAATGTATAAGATAGGCCATTATACCAGCAACAAAACAATGGTCTTGTCAGACTTCTGAATTGAACTCCAAAGGGCTGGTGAGGAATCCACCACAATTGTTCCAGAATACAAGTTTGGAAATATGTGAAGACCAGATGTTGTATCCCAAACGAGTGCTACAGGGGGGAAACAGCGGAGTTTGCAAAGTCCTGCATTCACAGAAAAAGAGTTAGTCAAAGCATCTAACTGACAAGTAATTGACAATGAGTGGAGAAGCTCGCCATGCCCATACACTAGTTTGGGAGGTGTTTTTTTACTGATATGGGCCAAGTCTAATTCTCCCCACAAGTGCAACCCCACCGCTCCACCCGCACGTTTAGATATAAACCGAAGATAAGTGAAGAGTCTTGCAATGTTCATTTTGAAGGTGAAAATTTGGGTTTTCCACAACCTTTTCTGAAATTTTGGCATCTCTTGGACAGAAAGTTTATTGCATATTGTGTATAAAACTTGTGTTTTTTTGCTAATTATGCACAACTCTTATGTACCTATGCTTCAACCTTCCTTACTAGTCCCAATAAAATGAAAAGGGAAAAATGAAGCAATGTACAGCCTTCCATGTCATTTTTTGCACCAATCCATCAAAAAAGCTTATTTTTTCCCTGAGTTAGATATTGAAAAAGCTTACTTTGAGGTGAAACATTTTGAAAGTAATCTACAAGTGTCAAACAACACAAGAATGATATAAGCTGCGTTACAGATGTCCAAATGTTAGAAGAGGAGAGTATCACATATAATCCTCATAATAAGAAGTGTAGCTTAGTAAAGAAATTAAAAGAAAAAGTAAAGAAAGAAAGAGAATCCTTACGACTAGTTTCCGAGTCTCCGGCCTCCTCAAAATCAACCCCTGACTTCTTTACTCCACAGCCTGTAGTTTTCAAAGACAACTGAACAGGCAGAAGGCCTAAACTGATAGAGAATGAAAGATTGAATGCAAGAGGATGATCCTCCTTCAATATGAAGTCCTGTAACATTTAAATCATGCAGCAGTTAAAAGTCAATCATATCATCCAGATAATAACAAATTCATTTTCAGAACCGCCCCAACCTTTTGATAATACAGCGAGAGAAGTAACAACGGAGGAGATAACTCTCTCTCCCCATCCTCTGGATTAAAGAACTGACCAACTGCCATGGAAGCTGCTGGTGGAGGTCTGCCTGAAACAGTCTGAGCTCCAAAAAGTCATTGTATATTCATGGTTTAATTTGACCATTTCAACAAAAATGCTGATGTGTATGTTACTCAACAAGAGCAGCATTAGAATCCAAAAGATAAAAGATAAGCTTATTTTCAGCATAATTTGAACCATTCGCTTTTCTACCAACGCATCTACTAAACGGCTCCTCCAGAGAACATATTCAACAAAACATGTTACAGTACAGCATTAGTCATGAAAGTATTTTTGGTACTCAGAATATAATTATGAATAACACGATCCTCAATAGCCTTTTCAGGTATAACATGGAGGGATCATCACTTAATGTAGCCAACCCCAAGTTTGAATGGTGGTAACTTGTAAAAACTTAGTTAAGATGAGCTTTACACAAAGCAACCCAGAATAAAAAATTCAAAAATTATCCCTCTCAGGTTACAATAACATTTAAGCACACCCTACAAATACGTGGAAAAATGGAATGATTATATTGTCAGAAGATTTTGCATGTCCAAACCACCAACTGATGTCCACTGGAGCAAGGAGGCGAACAGCGAAGCATGATACAAAAATTTTGGCACGAGTTCGGTGTTGTCTTGAGCTGGGCATTGCTCTTGAGTATCTTCCTAACCGAACATGAGCTAGAATCCAAACTTGGTAGTTGACCTCAAGCCGTCTGTCTAGCCGAAAATGAGCATACCCAAGCGTAACAATTTCAAACTCGATTAAAACCCCTAATGGTGGAGGTGGTGGGTTCAAAAATGGAGGTAGTGATGGTTGGTCCACTGGTGGCACAAATTTCAGTTTGGGCCCATCGATGGTGAAGGCAGTGACTCCATGCTGGCGTTCGAGTTGGATTGTGTGTGTGTGTGTGTGTGAGAGAGAGAGAGAGAGAGAGAGAACGGATGTTCTGGATGTAGACTATTTTTATTCTAATGAAGAATAAGTTCAAATAACATATTTGAACTAGAAACAAGAGGGACACTAATGTTGATATTTACGAATGTTTTGCTGATGCAATATTTTCTGGCAACAGTGGAGGTCCTATTGTTATAACTTTTTGAATGCAAAGGGTTCCCATGAAATATTGGGATGTGTCGTGTCGTTTTTGCAAATATTAGAGGGTATCCTTGTGATTTACTATATTTTATATAAACATTCAAGGTACTTGCTCTACTATACCATACAAAAAGCACATGCCCCAACAAAGTTGCAAAACACATTGGTTCATGATTTATGCTAGGAAACCTTCAAGATGAATCTATGAGACAAAGATACTTGAGCAAATTCTAAAAAAAGGTTGCAGGAAACCTCTTTGAAACATACACACTTGATGCCTTACAAAACGGAAACATATCAGAGAAAGGATCAAGGAAACAATACCGGGCGAGGTGCAACTGAGATTGTCAGGAATCTGAAACCATGCATATCTTTTGGATCCAACCAAAATACGGCAGATGGAGGTGCTTGTTCAGTCTGACTACCTGGTTCAATCTACACAAAATAGCAAGCGGCATATTCAAATAAGAGCATCTCAGCAAATAAGCTTATCAAATCTGAGATTTCAACCAGGTTAAGGTGGCAACAAGATCCCATATTTTTTACTTCATAAATGATATGGATTCTTGTATAAGACACAAGATAACCCACTGCAACTAGAAAAGAATCATTTGCATAAAATTGGCATTTACTAGAATGTAAATATTGCGGTAAGAGTATTACATTTAGTACCTGCCTCGGAGCAGGTCCTGAAGGAATGTGCACCATCTTTGATGTAACTTCTAGCACCCTTTTACTAACAGGCAAGTCTGAAGCAGAAATTCCCTTTTCAGGCCACAGATGAAGTCTAATCCCAGAACATGGAGCAAGATTTGTGACTAAAATGAAGTGGCTTTTTCCATTTGACCCCTGAGCATTCAAACTATGATCTGTATTATATTGACTTAGATGTATCCGAATAGAAGTCAACTAAACGAGATATGATGCACAACAAACCAACATACTACTTTTAATCTGGAAGCTAGAGAAGCTTACTTCTAGAACCTTTTCAAACTTTCATGAGTATATTAAAAGTCAAGTTTATCTCGACTCTGATTTTGAAAACTTTTCCATAAAACATTTGGAAAAATCAATCTGCTTCAAGATCGGCTATGTTAAACCTGGCACACTAAAACCTAAGCCTGGAAAGCATTATTCACGGAAAAAAGAATGCAAGAACCGATAAGAAATATGGACAATCATTAAGCCTAAGCATCTACTGTATGAATAAGACCAATTATGAACAAAAGGAGCCCTATTTATGCTAAACTGTAAAAGAAGAACTTAGACCAAGCTAACCAGTTTCTGAATGTCCAACCACCGCCTTCTCCCATCCATTGCCAAAACAGTGACTGTTTCCCTCTGAATATATAGGTCCCTTTCAAGACCATCATTGCTCCAATGAACATTATTGGGACAAGCAGATAAAGTGTGCACTTGAGATCCTGCATGATCATAAATCTACTAAGTATCTTTGGCTCTAAATATTTTGGTTTGCAACGTCAAATAAAACAAAATAATAACAATAACTAAATAATAAATATCTACAGGAAAATACTGAAAAAGGTTCATCATGAATCCTTTACATATTCCGTATATTTTCCCTTCAAACCAAGGTAATATCAGAATAATTCAATTCATTTGTTGCATGCTACCGATTAAACCAGTAACAACAGCTTAGACACAGGTTCATTAAGACACAAAAAAGATATAAAAATCCAATTTAATCTCTTGACTTTATTAGAGGAGTTCATGATATTAATCTTGGATTTGAGCTGGTTGCACTTTTCTTATTTGGTCCTTGCCTACAGGTAATGGATGTTATTGTTGCCATCCTTCAGCAATTAGAAAGATTGAAAAGTTTGCAGACATACTGATTAAATCTAAATTGGTTTTTGACTTTTTCCAAGACAATATCATTACTAAAATCCTTGATGTGTGGGTGGGAGCTTTAGTCAGAAAGGACAATAAGCACATGACAGGTGATGAAATCTTTATCTTCTATATTTAGACATTAGATTCTTAATGCTTTTCTTTTATCCATGACCTTGTTGCTTTTTATATCACTCAACAGCTGTACTTCATTTTTTATTAGCTAATATATTCTTGGGTAGATGAACGTCTTGTTGAAAACCGGAACAGAGCATTCAAAACAAAGAACAAGGAGAAATGGCCATGCAAAAACAAGAAATCAAAACTATCTACATCAAATATGCAATTGTAGGACAAAACATTCACCAAATGCAGGTCAGTGTGGCGTATTGAACCTAGTGTAGACACAACCACCACTAAAAAGCATTACATATCAACAAATGCAGAGCAAAATCCCCAAAAACTATTTGTTTTAGCTGGTAATGCTTGAATAGTTAGTTAGAACAACCCATCTCTCAACAAATTTCGGATTTGGGCTGCATCCTTCCATTTCAAAGAGGTTAGACAGGGTTACATAACAGCAATTGAAACCGAAAAGTTGGATCGATAACCTTAGGTCTTTTCTCATGTAGCAGAACAAAATTAATAAACATGTCATTTTTGCGTATGGCGTAAAATAACTAGGAAGGCAGAAGGTATGACTAGGGAAGTCGTCCCAAGGTATTGTAGGAGGAGCCACCTTCAATTTAAAGAATCTGTGAAGATTGATAATTAATATGACATTTTTGAGAAAACAAAGGAAAAAAGAAAAATACACAAAAAGATTAACTATTTGCTACATCCCTTCATCCATATTGGTTCTACATAGGTTGACAAAGGATTTTCAAAATGGATGAACAAGGATTCTCATCCAACTATATAAGCATCAACCATAATTCTTCAGAAAAGATTTCACCAACTAAAAAAGATTGGCCAACAGGATATTTACGATAAAGCTCTAAACAATCGACTATTAAATTCACAATCATGAACACAATTTAAGGAGTTTTCTGCATTTCTTTTATTCATCTAGATCACAAGCAACGAGAATTCCAACAGACAGGTAGATCGTTCAAAATTGATGAACAATAAAGAAGTTTGAATTGCAAAGGAAGAACAAGTTATAATTTCGGTTATCATCTCTCTGGAAATGAAGGTGTTAGGGCTTAGCTGGGGTGTAGAGATTGTAAGCAAAGTGTCCATTTGATCACTCACAAGTAAAGATAATGCGTTGGCAGACTTTTTCTCAATCATCAAATTATGTTATAAACAAATAACAAATTTAAACTGGTGGAATAGGAGACAGACCCTTACACGCATATCAAGGCAGCAAGATAGCATCATGATCGCTTTTTCAGCAAGTTCATTTGATAATTAAAAAAAAGCAGAACACTTAGATAGGTAAGGGGTATAGATCTTGGCAAAAATAAGGAGGTTTAGACTGATGATACCAGCAACATCTTTTCCATTGCGAAAAGGAACATGTAGTGACTGCTGAGGTCTCAACCAATTAAAGCTCTGCGGTATTCCACTACGAAGCATTTTCGTAAATACTTCAAGTCTTTTTCGTGGGTCAAAAAATGGTTGACCAGCTTTAGAGTCTATCAGACTAAGAAGAGTGTGTGAAACCTGAAAATTTGGTATAGCAATTAAGAATTGTCTACAGTTGAATTTGATATGTTCCATAAAAAAACATATTAAAGAAATATGACTCACTTGCACAACCAGTTGATTACACCATAAGATAACCTGGTGCTCCATTGACAACCAAACGTTATTAATCTCTGTACTACTAATCATGAAGCCATGGGTAGGAGGCACAATACCATCAAGGGCTTCTAACTTGGACCGAACCTAAGATGACAAACAATATGTTGGCATGCATCGACCAAGTCAAGTAACAAATATGAAAAGCTATGACAACATTCGACAATCAATCGTAGAACAAGCAGAAAATTTGCACCAATGCAAAAAACAATATTTATCAGGATTGTACAAAAAGATGAATTCAAGGACAAACTGCTGAATTTTAATAAGAATAATATGCACCCACCAAAACAACTCACATTGAGAGCATAAAGAAAAATAGGTATGTTCAAAAGAAAAAGTGTATACACATCTAAGAAAGCAGGAGAAGAACCAGATTTTTGTAGTCGGGGCAAGGGTTATTTTGATCATTTCTAAAACATGACATTGAGTTAAGGGGACAGTAAAAGAAATTCAAAGACTACATATTCTGCATGCAAATAACTTATAGGAAATGACTAAAATGAAGCAAAAACGATGCTTTATAAAGTAATTCAGCTGGAATTAAGATCTAAAAAGATTAACAAGGTTTGTGGCAAGTACCTCAATAAACTCATCTTACGATGATATCAAAGAACAGCCAGGATTACAAATCTACAATAGCTTATAGGATATTTTCTGCTTGACAGAAACCATATTACAAACCTTCACTTGTTTATTTTTGTGAACGGAAAACATAAAGCATCGTTTTCTAGTTAATGCATAATATGAATAACTGATCAAACAAAAAACCTAGAAGTCCCACCACAATTAAAGAAAATAAAGATTCAGTTTGAAAAGAAATACCTGGTAATCATGATAACCACCAGAAATGGAGACAACAACAACACGAGAGAGGTTTGGACCAGTTCGAGAGGTTTGGACCTCATATCCCTTTCTCCATTCCCGATTTACATATGCATAGTAGTGACCCAAGGATGGCTGCAGTGCAATGGGAGGAGACCTGGACAAAGTAAGTGAATTTCATAAATAAGTATTCAATGTCCAAGATTTCAAAACTACAATGAAGCCTTTTGAAATAGCCACAAAGCTTACTGATGCGGGCTTGAAAGTGTAAGAACAGTTTCAACTGCTGACTTCCTCAAATGTGGGTGGACAATGGCAGCTCTAGCAACAAAACCACCCATTGAATGACCAACCAATATAACACTTTTTGGCAGTCTACCAGAGACAGCAGCACCTTCTCTTCCTTGAGCATCACGAGACTCTTTATACTGATCCAGTATCTACAAGCACGAACACATGTCAACTGCTGAAACAAATGAAAGATTTATCCAGACAAAAGGGGCAAAAAATAAACTGGCAATCCAGAAACTTGAATGCATGCATGAGGTTTCTCTTCTTTTTTTTTTCTTTTTTTTTTGAGATAACGAATGTGACGCTATAAAGACAAAATGAATATCAAAACTGCAAAAAAAATGGCAAATTAAAACTAACAAAGGTTTCACTATCTGAGATCATGGTCTTTGAGAAACTACGTAAAAATAAATCAAGTGACATTGCGGAAAGTGCTAAAGTATGGAATGATACTTGTCACGGAAAATTAAACAAAAGACTACCAATATCTTAATAGACCTATCTGAAGGAATAATATTAGAACTAAAGTAGCAAAATCCATTAGCTTACACGCAAAACCACTAAAAGGAAAGTGGGGGGATAGAGTAATAAAAACTCATCAAGAAAGAACATGATACCAGATGTCTGTTTATTTATTAAAAAATATTCATGCCCTTTAATTCTGATTCCAACCTCCATGTTCCATTTCAGGTAATTTATGTGAAAATGGTTAAAATTGATACCCTGTGAATTGCATACACTACATATTCTGTGTGTTCTTCAAGTATCCCACCATCCATTGCAGAATGTTCACCTTCAAGATCCACAGCAAACCAGTCAAGCATGCAAGAATACTGGCTGAGAAATGGAAGGCCAGCTGCATCTACATGGCCTCCTCCCTGTTCGAGAGTTAGGGAAGCTTCTTGGTAAAATGTTCGCTCAAGTGGTCCTCCTTGATAAGCCCTCTCAGATTCTGCTGCCAAGGATCTTACCTGTGAGAACAAAAATGTAAAAGAGAAAAACATTATAAAGAACAACAACTTGGGCCTTAGAGTTTCTTCAATGCATCACACAATGCAACATGAAGTTATATACTAAAATATAACTTAATCATATAAACCCATTAATTATTGACATATACAACATATGTCATAGACTCATAATAAACAAGTTAATAATAAAAATAGTTCGACTTCATAGGTTTCTAAATCATATTAAAGTGCATATATCTAAATTTGATCTGTAAGCCATCAAAATTAGGAAGTTACTGGATAATTCCATCACAATACCAACTGAGCTAGATAGTCCAAACGTGGAAACAATGGTACAGTCTTGCATCTATTTTGAGGTGTTGAGTAGCAGGAGCATATTTGGTTTCCGGTTGTGCAGAATCTTTAACTTTAAATGTAAGGCGGCACAGGTTACCACTATTTCGGGTAAAGAAGCAAGACAACTTTACAAATGAAAAAGGGTTCTAGGGACTATAAATCTTGCTATTCATTGAATGCACTAAAACTAATATGTTGCAATATTTTTCCCATCCCCTGTCTGATGTCTTGCAGAAATCTTTATTAATAAATCTAATTTGAAAAACATTGCATTGCAATGCAAAAGGCATATATAACTTGCAATTTGAAAATGCAAATAAAATATGAAATACAGAGAGAAGGATGGACTCACCTGTTTATAGCTACCACCATTGCCAGGTATAAAAAGAACAGGAACACCATTGAGCTTCTTAAGATGGTCGCTGAAGTCAATCTTTTTCCATCCTTCATGGTACAGATACAACCCATACTTTGTAGATGATACATTTTCTGGTGAGGATATTGGAATGTATGTAGGATACATATATGTCATGGTACAACCATTTGAGATTGGTTTTAGCAAATCATACAGAGCAGCAAGACCCAACCATATGGAAATAATAACCAAAGCTGCTATTGCAAATTTGGATTTGAAACCTTGCATCGTTAGGTTAACTTTTATTCCCATCCCAATCTCTTTGCATCTGTTTCACTGCATGAAAGAAGGTTCCATTCCTCGTGAATAATCTAGAAATTAGAAACAAATCTTGAAGCTTCAATTATAAAGTTGAAATTATTTTCCTTCTTACACCAAAGAAGTTGCACTAATATTGCAATAGCTACGAAGTTCATTGCAAGAATTTGACAAAAAAAAAAAAAAAAAGAAGAATCGATACACACAAACACCGTTTAGTACCTGAAAAAAAATGGACGCCGGTAAGAGAAAGATCAACTAGGGAGAACAGATCTTGAATCTTTTTCAGATGAGACGAATGGAGTATCTATCGACTTTGATTTGTCCGTTCGTCGTTGGACTCAAATTCAGACGAGGTGAGAACTGAGTGTACAGGAAATCCTGATCGGAGATCCAATGGAGAAAGGCTGAGAGAAAAAAAAAAAGAGAGCCTAAAATTGAACTTTGACAGAAGAAAAGAAAAGTGATGGGGGGAACAGGGTACTATTACTTTTGATCGGCAAGAGATGGGTATAATGCTGTGCTACTACAGTGTTCAGGTTGCCTTGTCCTTTTTCATGATTAGCTTAGCTGCCTAGTCTAATTGTCTTTCGCTTTTCGTTGGAAACAATCTTTCTTTTTTTTTTTTCTTTTCTTTTTTTGGGGGTTTGAAAGTTGGAACCAGTTTCTAAAATCCAAACTCTTCTATTGTCATCTTCTTCGTAATGTGATTACAGTAAAAATGTGTCCGGCCGGAAATGCTCTTGACATCCCTCGATTTAAGTCATATTTCACTAATAGCCCTTCTAATTTTTTGAAATATCACTGTATACTCTTGTCAGTTTTCGATATCTAATAGAATATGTAATTTTACTAAATTATTCTTATTAGAACTCTCATTTTACTCTATTGGCCTTACTAAAATCAAACTTATTTTATATGACCAAGAGGGGCCTTACTAAAATTAAACTTATTTTATATGACCAAGAGTAAATCTGGCAATTCATAAGAGAATAAACTATCGCATCACACCAGTGGTAATTTGTGAAACACATATATAAACTACAAGGGTGTATAGTGAAATTTTATAAATTAGAGAGGGTATCAATAAGATATGACTTAAATTCAAGAAGTGTCAATAAAATTTACCTTTTTTTACTCAAATCAAATATAAGAAAATTACACTCTCTTTTAAAGATTCAAATGTCATATTTTACCCTGTTTTAAATTTTAGTTGTTCTCATTTAAATTTGGGTTTATCTTTCTTTAAATTTGAATTTCTCAATTTGAGAGTTCTATATTAAATCAAATTTTTTACCCTTTTTTTAACTCAAAATTAGATTAAAGGTTTGGATTTTCATTAGAGATGGTCGAAACGATGGGTTTGTGTCAAAAAATATTACATTCATATCCAGTTCATTTATTATTTTGTGTCTAACAAATCGTGACATGTATGAAACGTGTATAACTAATATATATAAACGAGTTGAATTGTTTATTTTTTTTATTAACTTCACACATACTTGATTCGTTTATTAATCGTGTCGAATTTACTCGTTTATGAAACAGGTATCTAAAAGTTTCTAATTTCGAATCATATTAGATTTCGACACCAATGAGTAGGTGATAGGTAAGAATTAAGATTCCTTAGAAAATGCAAGGAATTAGAAAATATTGTTTGATACCCAACTCAATGGGCATCGCATTATTCTTGAATTTTAAATGACACCAAAAACAAATTCCAACAATCAATTGTCTACATCATTGCTTATCTGCAGCTCAGAAGCCAGGGATGAGGTTAGAACACAAAAAATTACAATAAAAAATTATACAAGAAAGAAGAAAGAGAAAAACGGGTACATCCAAATTAAAGTTTGGCTTCATGACCTTAAGCTTGTCATTAGTTTGAAAGTTCGTGTACCTCATGACAGGTTTGTCTGGGTAAAAATGTCTGAAAGCTTGCTACTTGCATCAAAATATAAACAGAATGTCCTAGCAGAAAACTTCAACCTTGCCAGCCATAATTACAAGAAAGGTCATACAATCTTGTTTGCTGGTGAAAGTAGAATACAACAAATAAAGGAGAGAATATGAAGCTTTCTGCTTGCAACAGCTCCCACCAAACAGTATGATGATACATACATATATATATAATTGCAGACTAGAAGTACATCAATTAAACAGTAATCAAAAATACCTAAACAGGTATCTGCAAAATGATGCTATCTCCATCTCACCCTTTTGAACACAAACAAAAAAAGAAAAGAAAGAAGCCAAATTCACTGATCAAATTTCCTCATTTTAACCGTGCAGTGCAGCACAATAAAACCCGCATTCACTGTTTTCGATCTAATTCCATATATACAGTCCCCACAACTAAGTCACAACAATGCTAGTTCATACCCCGCAGAGTGGTGTGCTTCACCGTGTGTGACTATACAAAAGTAAACATCAGGAAGTTCAAGGTGAGAAAACAAGTACAAAGATCTCGTTCATGATCACTCCACCTGCTAAACTATGACCTGCATTCTTGGTTCCTATAACAATCACAATATCACGATCAGAGGAATCATCAACAAGGATCTCCCACCCCTCTCTAGCCAGATAGAGTGCGAGTGGTTATCCTGTGGGGGACAAGTACTGGTTCGTTACTGGAAGCTTTCATTGCAGCGATCTCTTCTAAGCGTTTCCATGTTGCTTCACGTTTTGATTTAATCTCTTCCTCTTGGGCTTCATCTTCTTGAAACTTGAGTAAGCACTCTTCAAAGAGCTCAGGATCAATATCAGAGAAGATTTTGCGGATATTTAGTGTCAAGCTCTGTACAGCCTGATTCCAGTGGTTTCTTGCATTTTTCTCCAATGCAGGAAAGATAATTGGAAGTATAACTTTTCGATTTTGCTTTATCAGGTTTTCAATATGATCATTGTTCCATAAGAACAATGCCCTCTCTGCCACCTGCAGACACATGAAACAAATAAAACAATACTATGAGAGAGAAAGACAGAAAGAGAGAGGGAGGGAAGGAGGGAGGGAGGGAGGGAGAACAAATATAACATATTATCAAACAAAGATATATGTAACATACGTCATGTCATGTGACAGGGTCATGTATGTTTCCAAACATGAGATAAATTACTCTCCGTAAAACCAAATTTCATGTCATTATCGATGCCAACCAAAAAGGATGGCCATCAAAATATCAACTCACCGTTATTATTAAATATCATGACAATCAAGCTGCAACAAAATTCTAATACAAAATTCCTAATTTAATGTTTAGAATAATATCCAAAATAAGTTTCCCAACACCTTAGTTGCCCCCATTGCACCCTTTTTTTTTTCATGAGGATTGAGACGAAGAACTGGGCACTTTGATCGACAGTGGAATCCAGCAATGCTTTGGCTGCTTGTAGCTTTCCCATGAATATTATGGTGAAGGTCTCTTTGAAGTTCATAATATTCTAGAGAAGGAGATCCTTTCTTCACTTTTCTCTTCATGAGCAGGACAGAAGCTTTTAGTTAGTCATTTAAAAGAGATAAGTCATGATTCGATATCTGGCTTCCAAAATTACCTATTTTTATAGTGCAATCCAGTTATTACTCACTTTGGAAAAATATCTAGATCGAGCACAGTTTCAAAAAACATGAATTTAAAACCATTATCTGATTAATTATTTGAGCTGGATGGCAGATGTGTATCCAATTTATTCCATTGTATTGCTTTAAGCTTTGAATTGTTTGACCTTCAAGCTGTAAAGCCATTTAAGTTTAAGATGAGAATGTCAGCATGGTTACACCAAGTGTTGCCCTACCAGTACCTTGATATCAGTGGAACACAACTAACTTTGGGCCCTGTTATTTGGCCCCCAAAATGTTCACCATTTCCTGCTTGCCCACTAAAACATGCATGAGATAAATTCCCAGAACTAGAGACCTCAACTTCTGAAGTGGGTTCCTGTCCGGGCTATCTCCTCCATCTTTTGGGTTTTCTAAATCTCCAACATGCATTACATGATGCTAGGCCAACTATTCAAGGTGCTATACAAGCACATAACATAATCTTCCATATTCAACTGCGCCAAATTCTGATGGTCACTCAAGCAGTTATGACAGTTCACTAAATCTCCCAACCCTTAACCAACATTTCAGCATCATCATACTTCAATCTCTCATGTTTTGAAACAAATTTTATCTCCACTCTCATGGCCAAACTAGAGCATGAAGGAAATATCAAGAAATATGGCAAAACTAAACAAATTTAAGAGCATGGATTAGCAGTGGACCATAAATAATTGGAACATGGCCTAGGCTGGTTTGTTCTGATTTTGAATTAATATCCAACTTCATGATGCAGACAAGTGGATGGCTATGTTTAGGAGAGTTTATAGAGATCACTTTTACCTTTTTGAGTAAACTTGGGTCAAATTTGCTCAAACATTTAGTGATTGCCTAATTAACTGTGAAATTGTGCACTGCATCAACTGAAGGCAAATTAATTCTAAATGATAGGTCATAATCGCTAAAATAGGGATGGATGCACATCAGCACAAGCATCACGAAGGGAAAGAAGCAAAATAGCCATATAGTAGTCCCACTAGACAACCTGTGCATACATCGTGGAACACAAGAATTTTTTTTTGTCTACAGGAGGAATTCTACCCAAGCCCCATACCCAAAATTTCAAATTTAAATCGAAGTTGGCCCCCTCTCATTTTCAAGTTAAAGTAGCATTATGATGATCAATATTTTTTTTGTCTTTTTTATCACTAAACAAAAAAAAAAATCATCAGTACGATTATTGACATTGGGAAGCATGTATCCCAGCAAAGTCCGCCAGTATCCCTGACAGCACTCTTATACTAAGTACAAAAGAACATGAGAAGAACAAGCCAAGAGAATAATGATGAACCGAGTACAGCTACCAACCTGAAAGTGTGAACTGCTCAGGCAGCGAGCAATCTGCCGAAACAATGGTACCATACAGCGCTGGAATTCTGGAGGTTGAGTTGCTTCCAAAACTTCCTCCAGCTCACCTAAGAACATGACTTCCTTCGAACTGTTTGTGATTGGCCAATACTTCAACAGACCCCTTATAACAGTATCAGCAAGCTTGCAGTCTTTTTCCACAAATTGTGTAATGCAGTAAGATAACTGCTGATGGTACATGGCTATGCATTTTGGTTTGTGAAGTGGTATCAGTGCTCGGACAAGAAAGAGCTTGTGCTCTTCTTTCAGTGGCAAAGCAAAACCATTGATTATACTTCCCAGAATTTCTAACAGCTCTGCAATTCCGTTATGCTTTTCAGTTTCAAAAATAAACCGATAGAATATATGGTTGATTGCTTTCCTGATGAATGGGCGGTGCACCATAAACTTTCCATATACGCGGTGCAGAACAGTTTTCAAGTACTCCCTTTCTCTGGGATCCTCCGAATCAAAGAGATCTAACAACCTTAGAACAAAAGAGTGATCAATGTACCGCTTAGCCAACTTTGCATCCGTCTCTGGTGATGCCACAAACCTTAGAAGGAATTCATACACAATTTGCAAGTGAGGCCATGCTGGGTCCATCAAGGGCTCCTCTTCTTCCAAATCGAAGGCTTCTAAGACTTTGTTCTCACGAGGTTGGGCAGTTTGTGTCCTGAACAAATTTATAGATACCATCTTCGCAATTTCTTGCATGGCAATTTCCGTGAATTTCCCATTTGCGGAAGTAACATAATCGACAAGGTCTACCAAAGTCTGTTTCTTGATGTCCTTTTCTTTCAAATTCTTTGTTGGGTCAGTAAAGTCAAATACAACACAACACAAGTTCAGCTTTCTGATGAACAAGTTCTGCTTCTCTGAGTTTGGAACATCTCTAAAACTAGGCAATGCCTCATAGGATGAAATTGTTGAATTACCATTCACATTTGGATATAGAGTCTGGGGAATCTTATTTCCATGATTTATTCCTGAATTTGAAGTAGAATTAAGACCCAGAACAGTTGTAGCATTTAGGTGCCCAGACCGATTATTTGCTAGATCACTGCTTCTTGAACTGCTAGAAGCATTTGCTGATAAGGTAGGGGTTCCTCCATCACGATTTTCAGTTGACTTTGATGACTTCCGAGGGAGCCTATTAAGTATCTGTTTGATCATAACTTAACCGATTAACCACAATCTTCTTTAGGTGCACCCAACAGGCTGATACCAGTGAAAATACTTTCAGACCAGAAGGCACATCAACAATGATAAAGGTTGGGCCTGGTCAGTTAATAGCTAGTGTCAAAACAAGATGCATTAACCCAGTTTTATGCCACTTCACGACCAAACCAGTCATGATCCAATCCACTACATAAATTTCTTATCCTCTCCACCATGAAAACCCAAAATGCATGCCCCACATAATTCCAAACTCTACCAGTTCAACTGAATGAATCCGATTCTCATCTGATCAAAACAAATCAAACCCAACTCAGATTACGAAAAATCCAAAATGTAGACAGCCATAAAAGGTAGATATTACAGAATAAATTTGAAATTCCTTTACAAAAATAAATAAATAAATTCAACATACATGTCGATGTTTAAGTCATAGCGAGAAACCCAGATGCGGAAAACAAGTAGATTCAAATTGATTTGGTTTCGGTATGTTCTTCAACATAAAAAGGGTAAAAAGGAAGATGTTCACTCACCTCCTTCAGCTTTTTCATTCAGTATTGCAAAGATTCAGAGCTCTTCGGCTAGATCAGAAGATAACAAGATCTGGGTATGATCTAAAGAACCCAGATAGCATTTTTCATCAAGACTCACCTAATAAAGTATCAAAACAGAAAAAAGCCAAGATAAAGAGCAAATTACATTAATCCAACAAAACTTTCCGAAAGAAACATTAATCTGATAATCACTACTACATACAAATGTATATACAGCCACAAAAGAACAAAAATAGAGGCGTAATCGATACTCACATGAAGTTTAGCTGGTCTTGATAAGAAATAAAGCAAGGGAAAGAAAAGCACAAAAAGATTTCAGCTTTTCTCTATTTGCATATTGGGTCAGTGATCAAAATTCGAAAACAAACCCAACTGAGAAGATAGAAAGAGAAATAGAGAAGTAGAGAAAAAGGAAAGATGGGTTAGCGGAAAGCAATCTCTGGCTGTCCTTGTTGATGTGTTAGCTTCGATGGAATTTTTGTTTTTGTTATTTTTTTTTTCTTTCTGCACTCTTTGTTTTCGTAGCTTTTTCACAAAATTTCGACAACTTTTTGGTTTTCTTCAAACTCCTCTGTTTTGACAAATATTGCCCTTCAAATCTACACAAAATTCACCTCTTTTAGCCTCTTGAAGCAAAAGTTAGGGTTAAAAATAGAAGTTGATCCCGTAGAAATAGCAGATTACGTGTCACGCGCATTTGAGAGCGCGTGGAGCGCGTTTTGTTGAGAGTTAGGAAACAAGAGAAACTATCCATTACCATTTTTTTTTTTGAAAAAACACCACATAACCAAATGAAATTCAAATGTTCCAACACAAATGTATATCATTTCTTGAACGAGTGTGGGATAAATAGATCTTACTAAATTTAAGAGATGATATATATTTGGATTATATCTGAATATAATAATATTGCTATTTTTTTATTACGTAATATTTAAATTTATATCAACTATTCTCTCGAATATTGAGTTTAATATTATAATTCGAATTAGTTTAAAAATATATTTTTTTAAGGAATAAGGGTGACGGATTTTTAAATGGTATAAAAATATTGAATTTAAAATTTATTCTTTAAAAGAAAGCCGACTTGATTACTAGACCACATTTCTAACTCCACTTAAAAAATGAAAAATTATGGCCATAACTAGGTGGCATAATATCTGAGTTTTGTTATGTTTAAAATTTACATAAGTCAAACCTAATGCATTTCTATTCATATATAATCGACTTTATATTGTGTTAAGGTTGTATCGTATATTTATATAATAAAGTAGTTTACAATTTAAATATCAAAAGATAAATAAAATAATTTTTATTATTCGCAATTCAAATAGCTTTAAATTTTGTTTTAAAATTAATCTAACGGCTAATATTAACACCTTAAAATTAATAGGAAAAATAGACCACTAAGGGTAATGGTGTGTTTAGAGTAATTTTTTAAAAGTACTTATACAAATTATTTCTCCTAATTACTTTTAAAAAAATAATAATATTTAAAACCACTCCTCCACTACCTCTACCTCTACCACCACCACCCCATTGTCATTGCCATTGCCATCACCACTGTCATCATTGCCACCATCGCCTCCACCATCACCACCGCCGCCACTATCATCGCTGCCGCCACGTCATTGTCATCCACCACAACCATCACTGTCTCCTACCACCACTATTACCGCCCACCACCTCTCACCTTCACTACAAACCGATGTTTAAATTTATTTGTCTCTTCTTTATGTTTGTGATTTGATTTTGAATATAAATACAAATATGTTTATTGTTTACCATTTTTTATTTTACTGTGCCTTCAGACACAGACAATAACTAATAAATTTATATGATATCCATTATTTACTTAATGGGGTCACTTATTTACTATTCGAATCTACAGAGACTCAATCTAAACCGGTTGTATCGTATTCCGCGAGTCATGTGTAAACTGTTGGGCCTGCAAATGATCAGAAGCTCAAACCTTTCTTAGCACAGTGTTCTATTGGGTTCACTGGATAGAGTTGCAACTTGCTTTAAGACGCGTGCTCTCCATCACTCTCGCCCTTTGAAATGGAAAAGCTTGGTAAGTAGACTCGCTTCATTCCTAAGTTGTAAAAATCATTGAACCCTTGAATTCTAAATGTCACTGGTGACTGATGACTGATTATTAAGTTATAATCCTAGGTGGGTAAGATACCATATTTGTGTACACTGTACGCATTAAATGAAATTGAGAGAATATGACTAATTTCTTTGTCATATTCTCCACACAAATATCTTGATTCGCTCTGATGAATTCTCTTATACAATAATATTAAACTTAATTCATTATATACCCATCAATTAGTGACAACGTTCAACTCATTTTGTATTCATTTTATTAGTAACTAAACTCACTTCATTCTGTACCCCCATTAATTAGCCTTAGTAAATAATCTTTTATTAGGATCCCTCGTGCAATGAATTGTTTGAGCGCCTCTTAACTATTTTTTTATCATAGGATATCCAAACTTATCCCGATTATTTTCTCGAACTCAAAGGTTGCCACAAGCGTCTTTTAATAATTAATCATCAACAAATTAAATTGAATAGTGTTCACTAACCCTATTCAATAATTTATATTATTTGGGGTTTATATATATATATTCAATGCAACTATAACACCACAATATCACCTTCACATTTTCAAACTCATCTCCTAGCCTGATAAAAAAAAATAAAAAAAATCAATCTCTTAGCCGATAATGTTACTCAGACGCAAAAGTCCAACTGGGTGTACAGATTCCATGCACCTGACTAAATCAGCCAAAATAGTTGCCAATTGACAGCCAACCATGGTAGTGAGTTACAACCCAACCAATGGCTCCCTTCTCCTCATAATACATTGGATCACCACTCAAAAAAAAAAAAAAAATGTCCAATACACGAGACTTCCATCTACGTTAATCTAAAGAGAGTAAGACATGTGCTATTTTATCTGCGTACACAAAAGTTATTTCCCCGACTGAAAATCTAGTGGTAGATGGTATTGAGTACAGGACTGGGCATTCGTAAGTGTACACTTTCGGCAAGCCACAACCAAGAAAAGTCAATATAAAGCAATATTGGAAGGAACAGTTTGATCCACTTTACCGCAATGGGGCCAATCAAGGCAGATGGTCAAAACAGAGAAGCTGAAGCCGCCCGTACAACACATTGCCGGAAGTCGACTTCATGGAGTTTTGTCAATGAGTGAGAATTAGCCTGTACACGTGGACAATTAGCAAATCAAATACGGATCTTCATGTATAGATTGCTCCATCAGTGAACTATTCTTGATCAACCAATCAATGAAGTTAGAGAAGAAAATACACTTATTTACTATCTGTGCAGTGCTAAGAGGTTTTGCATTTCGAACATAATAACAAATTGAAGCAATTCAAGACTTGTCCATATCTCTTAAAAATTAGAAGATACAATTTTTCAACAACTACAATTATAATTTGTTAAAATTTTCATCTAGCTGCAACAGAAACTAGAATGGAATGTTAAGTATAAATCAAATACATGAATTAGTTCGTCGGTAAAAAATTTTGACAGTTAAAACCAATTACCAATACAGGGATTCTTGAACTCGGAAGAATTCATGCTTCAATGCCCGAGACTTGAGTGGAAAATTAGTCTCCAAGTGGAAGATTCACCAGATCTCTTGCTTCAACCATCATACCAGCGTTTTTCCATTTCGGGTAGAAGTCGTTCAAGAAAATTTCTGACTTGACAGTGATAATCTAGTTAAGCAGCGGTTTAGCCTCCAGGACTCGGATTGGCACTGCCATAATATAAACATTTAAAGTCCAGGTATCCACTGAGCATGACTGGCAATGCAGCAATATAATCATGGTCACCTCCGCTCCAAAAACTTGTTTGCAAAATATTGCAGAGAGCATAGAGAAGAAATGCGAAGTGGGAATAAGGAAGAGAGGAATCATACAAGCTCCACGCCATACTAAAACTAGTTGCAGAAAAGCATATCCCAATTGAGGAATGAAAACATAACCGTTACGCTGACTCAAACATCTCCTGAAGAATGCAATAGCGAGATTGCCCTGACTAAGAGTTCAATGATCCATCAAGGCCGTCTCTGTTTCTGATAATGGTGCTGTAGGACAACAAAATAAAAAGTTGTGATCAAGTATCTAAGAAAACAACTCAATGATGGAATGAAGAAAAACTATTAAAATGTTCAATAAAGCAAGTAAACAATTCAGCAATCTTGCATCTAAGAGAACATAGCTGTTTGTAAAACAGAGAAGGGGCAAGGAGAAGCAGATCTTAAGATAAGCATTCGACTTCTTATGAGCACCAAATTACTTGCCAACTTTTATGGCAAATACAAGACAAGATCTCAACCAATGAAAGGTCTTCGCTAAGATCAATGTTGCATAAATTATAATCGATCTGAGCCACCAAGTTTGACTTACGATTCTTCAGACGAAAAGAGGAAGAATTCTTCTTTCAGATACTCTACAATTTTCAAGAACCCATGCTTTTTATTTTAAGACTTACTGTGAACACAAAAATACAGCTAATATTGACCCACTTTCAGCTTCGGATGAATTTTTTAGATATAATTTGGAAAAGCATTTAAATAATGGCACCAAAATAGATTAAAATCTCTAATAAACCAACATACCAAGTAAGTCCTCATAAGAATCTGCAAACAGTGACGTGTCCATCAGCAAAGGAGGTGAGAAAACTTGATCTTGAGCTTCCTCAATGTCATAAAATGAGCTTTGGGCATCAGACACTGCACCATTGGAACCAGCAACCGAAAGAAAACCATTTCCACAATCATAGTCATGAAATGAATCCAAACTACTCAACATGTCTGGTAATCCATCATACTTGCTCCCAAAATGTCTTTCTGGCGCATGAGTCTCAAGCAAGGGAGATTCTGTTTGTGAGGCAAATAACTGTTTACTCCTTGGATTCAGCTTCTTTTCTGGGCCAATATGCGAAAACCCAGTCCCTGAAAGTGGTACAAAGAAGTGCTCAGAGCTATCATCAGAACGACTGTCTTGTGATGAGTCCAAATTGCTGGATTGCACCGACAATGCGGCTTCTCTGACAGATCTCTTCAAATTCCGGACATATGAATTATCACTCTCTGCAGAATAATGAAAAACTTAAATTAGAAACTTCGAGCTAAAGCTATCTTGAGAATCCTGTAGATGGACAAAAAAATACCCTAGACAAGATGTCGATGCGTGTAATGAGAGAATTAGAGCAGCACAAACCTTGTGGTGGATTAACCATGTGGCTGTTTACTAGTGGCTTGTCCACAGACTTCCTTTCTGACATATTATCTATTTGGCTGGCCTGAGATAGGGTCTGTCGCTTTTGCACGTTCCCACCTTTACCAGAAGAAGTTGGTGTCAAACTGAACAAAGGTGGCAGTTTCAAAGCTGGGGAACTAGCTGCAACTTTTTCAAGTTGAACAGTTGCCAATCTCGAAGTCACATCAGCAACCTCATCAGTGCTACTTTCCTGGACAATTTAAGATCATTTTCTTATATAAATTCAATTTCAGACACCATGACAAATCACGGATGGTTATTCTTCGAATACATCATTCGCAAAATAAATACCAGTGTCCTCCCACTTCTCTGTGCTTGGATAGGTGAGGTTGGTCTGCCGTGATGTTTGATCACTGGTGCAAAATTGGTAGAAATACTGTTTACTTCCTCTGTAAGCTCTGATATTGAGTTTTGTATTGCTGGAGCAGCTTCCTTCAGTTGATTGATAAGCACCTGCACATTGCAAGTACTTGTGTGGGAAAAAGTTGGCTAATTCAAAAAAATCTGAAGTGCAAAAGTTGCAAAAGCATTCCGCATACAATCTGAAACTGTGTGGGTATATGGCAATAATTCATGGAGAAATCAAACCCAAACTTCTAGGAAATCAGTTTTCTAGGAGAAGGTTCATTTAAGAGATTGATTATAAGTAGTAGAATTGGAAAGACATTTCTTTGTGACTGAAGTTATTAGAATTGTCCAATATAAATTAACCGCCCAACTGTCATGATAACCAATGTACTCCATTGCAAACATCCATTTTACTTGGCAGAAAAAAAAAGAGGCAATATGACATACTTAGTTTGGAAAAAAGAAGTTCACAATGTAGCAAAGAGAGACAAACTCCCATGAGTATTAAAGACCAATGTCAAGTGTCAACCAGTGCCCAGTGAATAATAAAATATTAAGTTCAGCAAAGCCTATTTAACATACAAACTCATCTAAGCAGCAGCTGATTCAATCCTCCTCAGCCATGCTGACAGAGAAGTAAAGACATCTTTCCTCCATGGATGTACTCATAGAAGATCAAAGAAAGATGTATTTAGAAGATACTCATTAGGACACAGATGGCCAAGGGTGTTACAAAGCTATTAGTTCAACAGCAGAGAGACATGGGATTCAAATTTTCCTTGAAATTAAGCTTAAATTTGGTTTATACTATCACCCCAACTCAATATTCAATGTATAAATCAAAATCTATTAGCAATTTACCTGTATGCTAGCTAGGTGTTGCCTATGTTCAGCAAGGGTTGTGGCCAAAGATTCAGCATGGCCATTTGTAGCACCATCATGTGGACTTTGCAGAAGCTCTGGGCCATATCCATCATTTACCTTTGCCTACAATAGAAATATTGCATATAAAGACGTTATGACATTGGAGAGACAAACAGACATGTACTTCGCAAAAGATTTCAAGGAAAGCAATCAAGATCTAAATGTGAGGCATAGTGCACCAAAAAAATGAAAACTATTAGAGCATAATGGTGTTCATTCAATATTCAAACTAGTTTTAGGAATAAAAGAGAGTATAAATTAACTATGCCAATTCTTGTTCAAGAAACTCATCCAAGTAGACAACCTAACTTGCTGTAAATGGAGATTCTGCTGAAAACATATATGGGAAATGATATCTCTGCAGAATGTCCACCTATGTGAAAATAAATCACACAAAATAACTGGAAGGGAAAGAGTAATGTTGCAATGAGTCACATTCTGCACCAATGTCAAGTAATTTTAAGCAAGTCTTCGTTCCTACCAATTTGTGAATAAAAAACTGTGTGGCGTGGGCAAAAAAAACATTCATATCATGTGACACAATCAGTCGCTTGGATATAGATGACGACCTTGATCTAGAATCATCACTTAGATGTGCATTCCAAGATTGGGACATATCGCTTGATATTTAAATTAGAACCTGTACATGACAGCACAGCAGTAACTTGACTCCTTCCTAATCTTTCACCGTATCCAGGCATAGTAACTCTACTTATTGAACCATTAAATTCATATGCACAATTGAATGAACTAATCACCGTCAAATTATTTTCCAAATCAATTCAATAAACAACAAAAGACGTAGGTGTTTAACCAACATTATGCTTTATCGATGGAGAGCTGTATACAGATTCAGCCTTGGGCCACACAACCAAGAGAAGAGCTGAAGCAAGAATCAATCAATATTCATAAACACCAGAGGAAGAGCTTAGAACAATAGAAATAGCATACCATAAGAAGTGATTGCTTATGAATACGCTGTAAAGCATGTGTCCACCGCCTCAGAACTTCTGCTATATCAACAGTTGGGTGGCCTCTTCCACTTCTTTCATCCACTAGCAATATTTTTTCATCTTTCACTTGTAGATGAGAATGATCTAAATTGTTATGATTTTCTCTGTTTGCATCCACTTGGAACCCATCAATTTGCTCTCTATCATCTACATGTGTTGAAGCTAAATCTGTAGGTGGGACTTGAGAACTTTGATCCATTGCTGCTAGCAAAGATGATCCAGAGATGCGATACCTGATAAAGAAAATGTCACAATGGAACAAATATGTGGGTAAAAACCATCTGTGAAAAAATGACATGGGGAATGGATCAAACCTATGCTCCCGGTGAGCTATCAGGTCCTCAATGGGGCCTGAAGCAAGAACTTCATGTTGACCTGTGCAGAGGTTGATATCAAGATCAATAAACAAAGTATCATCAAATTAGAGTGCAGAAGTTGAAAGTGCATACGGTACAGATAATTAGTCATGGTGTAACTTATTCATATCAGCAAGAGAAGTGTGACTGTGTTATTCATGTTTATATTCAGAAAGAATATGGAGCAAAACACATTAGAGTGCTTTTAGGCAAGATTAGCATTGCCAAGTAAATTAACTACTATTAGAAATTCTGCAACAGAAGAGGATCGGAGAACATATTTTTTCAATTTTTAGTGACTAATACAGTGCAACTGAAGAGGAGCGCACTGTGTTTCATCACAAACATAATCCTGGAAGTCATGAAAGATTGATCCTATGGAGAGCATTATAAGTCAAAAAGTAATAATTTAAAGCATAGTCAGGTTATCTTAATACCGCTACGCCAAAAGGGGACTAGCAATCAACCCCAACACAATAATATGACAGGGAAAAAAAATAAAATTCTCTGAAAATATTTAATGGGCCAAGTGGCAGCAAAAACAAAATCAGTTTTCTATGACCTTTCCATATTGAAAGACTAATAAGGATTTCGAGCTTCTTCCACTATGCTTAATAAGAGTTTCTCCCACGTGCGAATCTGAGTCTGAAATCAGGATGGGCAAATCTTGGTGAAACTTAGGCCACTCAAATTAAAAACCAAATGGGTCAAACCCAGTTGTGCATCCAATCCAAATGCACCAGCAATAACCGTGAACAAAGGATGACAGAAGGATATCCTGGCACTTGCTTTGCTCAGCTCATAATGTGCAAAACACTCGTGTACACTAACATTAATCAACAAATGTTTGCATTGAAAGATAGAAAGGCCTCAGTGCTCGTGTGAACCCTGTGTCTCCCCTCTATATCTGTGTTTCTCTCATTTACAACAACATTTATCACTTCCTAGGTTCGTTATTTTAAATGACTTATCACTTCATTGATTCAAAATTCATGCCTATCTTTCATATTTGCCCTAGTTTCTGAGCTCCAGTTCACATTGTACCCTATAATTATATAAGAGATGAAGCAGCACTCCGTGGTTTACAGTTGGTACTGTTCTGCCGACCACTCAGGGGTCCCTCACACCAACACAACAACCAAGAGGTTCACATTGAGTACAGGAAGTGCCGTTTCGACGACCAATCAGGGGACTAATCACAAGGGGAATTTGGCGTCATCTACATAAATGGGACACCAGACTTGCCAATTGCCAGACCCCAGATTTGGAATTATAAATTGTGTTTATTTGCTTAGTATGTGTCATGGGCTTCGCTAACAGGAGATCTACTACCTTATGAGGCGTAACTTGATTAACTAGAGGAGATCTACTGTCTTTTGCGTAAGGATTGGAAGTCGGCGCTGAACAACCAGAAAGAAATGGAATTTAGCACCACACTTCTTCACAGATTTTTAGGGTGAGGGTAAATGAGGAAATCAATAAAATGAACAATGAAATTCTATAGTCAGTAGAAGTCAAATAATTTCAGCAATCTCCTTCAAGTCATCTGAGAGAACTCTCCATTGAATATATTCGCTTAGCAATCAAATGTTGCAAATTTAAGAAAATCTTTTCCTAATGAGCAACATATGCAATTGATGTCAACATTAAGTTTGTTTCCGAAGGTTATCCATAATATAAAACAGGACAGGCTTCAATAAGCTCATCCGACAGTCTCAAACAGACTCATCCAACAATCACCAACATCCCTCTCAAAACCTTTCACATTGAATTTCTCCCTCCCCCCCCCCCCAAAAAAAAAAAATCCATCACTTCTCCCTTAACATGTCTGGTACCCCTAGTATGAGATAAACTGGACAACAATGTTCAAAATTATTTCCTACCATGAATGGGACATAACAAATAAAGATAGAATCAAGATCAGCAATTCAATGTATTCAATAAGATCAAAAGATTTACAAATGGTTCTTTTCCAAGCAATGAAGTGTCATGTTAGGCACCCTAGACTAAGCATTTCAACAAGCAAAACCTTTTAGGAACTCTTAGCTCTCAATTCGAATTAAAATTCTGGGAGCAAGCAAACACTTCTAAGTTAATCCTCCCAATTCACATCTCAATCTCCAGGTATGGAAAGACACTTGTAATATTTTGGCCTTGTGAATGTGGAATACACATTTTCAACATTCAAAAAAATGAACGGCCAAATTTACAAGACCTACTTATGGAAGGATCATAAAACCCAAGAAGCAATATTGGTCCTTGCAAAGTTGTAAGACAAATGACAATAGAGAAATAAGTTTTAGGACATAAAGTGGCATAACCAAGGACCTTCCTTTGACCTACAATCAGCAGTTCCAGTTCTATAACAAATGGTGGCCTCAATCATCATTCGTCCGTAGGCACTCATGCCTTGCGCATGTGTGTGTGTGTGTCTGTGTGAGTGTGTGTGTGTCTGTGTGTGAGAGAGAGAGAGAGAGAAAGAGAGAATGGTGCAGTTGTCCTTCAATACTATCAACCAACGAATTCTATGGGGTGAGCTGATAATTTCGCTAAGGCTTAAAGCAACAATATCTGAGGAATTTTTTTGCTAATTGAAAGTCAAGGAGAAAATATGAACCCAATAAATTCGACTACCCAATTAAAATTTTGCTCTCAATGAATGCCCATTTTGACATTGCGAGATTAATATCTCCCAAAATTAGGTAGTTATTAAAAGAAAGAGTAATTCACTAGGTCATGAAATCAGGGGTCATTAAATTGGTAAAACTCGATAGTTGTAAAGATCTACCAGATAATTGTATTTATTCTTACAAGATAATAAAGAGTCCAATAGTTGTAAAGATCAACCAGATAACTGTACTTACTCTTACGAGATAATAAAGAGTCCCATAAGCGGGTAGCTCTTTGAACCATATGAGAATTCTGACTTGAGCTAGATACAAGTTCATCCCACAGTTCACCTTCTAACTTCACCTTGTTCCTCAAGTCATGCAGTTTTTCCAGCTCTTGCTGCAAATAAGCCTGAATTCCAGGAAACGGAACAAAAGCATGAGAGAAATTTTCCTCTCTAAAAGGAGAAGACATTTATCCGGCATAATATCCTCAAATAATGTGAGACGAGTTTTTTCCTGCCTTACCTCTTCAGCGCAAAGACTGCGAAACTCTGCAGTCATTTCATGAGCCAACTTTGACCACATAGCCTGCCTATGCACTGCTGTCTCAGCATTTTTCAAAAACCTCCTCCTTTCAAGTGCTATTCTAGCCTGTTTAGCAAAGGAGGCTCACGTCAAAGCTAATACAAGTTTTTCTTCTAACGCCTTACAAAGGTGTTATTATACTGGCTTGCAAAAATTAAAGAGAGAGTAGTAACTAGTCTTTTATGAGCCAATTCATTCCAATTGAGAAAAACCTAACTATATGATCATCAAAATTTGAAATTACCACTTTAGTTGATGACCCTTCCCTTCATTGGGGAGTTTTATGAGAGAAAAGAAAGGAAAGCTACATTAAAATCACTTGCCTTGTTTGGGAGTTCACAACGAGAGAAGAAAAAACAAAATTAACAATCAATTAGGTTAGCTGCTATGGTAAAGTAGGACATCCCTTTAAATAGAACTTATCCCCCATCGAATGATTAGAATCATGCAAGGTTGGTTTATACAATTAAGGGAACTCTACAATCATTGCCAATTGGTCTTAGGTTGAACGTTATAAAAATTGGACCTAGGATAGTCCTTAGGCCAAGTTCCTTACCCATTAATTTCCTAGTATACACGTAAGAACCTGGATCTCACATGAAGGAAGATGTATAGAGAGTCAGTACCCCAAATCGAATGATAAGTAACATTTATGAGGTTAAGAGGTCTCTCCCCTAATTGTCAATTAGTTTTAGGTTAGATGTTCTGACAACTTTTTTATAAAAACTATTGAGTAAAATGGTAATTAATAATTACTATACCAACTTACTTTTCACTGGAAACCTTGAAAGAAGAATGGTCGGTAAAACTTTCCATTCTATCCTCTTCCCTCCCCTTAAAAACTCCCATAACAACATGAAGTAGCTTCACTTTCTTTACTTTTCTCTCCAAATCATTCCCCCAATCTAAGGTTTAAACATGCACAATAAGTCAATAGCAGCTTTTCTCTCATTCAAAAGAGCTCAAATCATAAACTACGGTCACAAAAGTGGTGATAGCTTTATCAGATTTTAGTTCCTTAAGTCCTTGTCTCACATATATCATAAACATTGAATATCTTATCCAAAACACTAAAAATAAATTATTTCCATGTAATCAGAATAACCTTTGTTACAGGAAGCAGTGTAGCCGCGTGTGAGAAAGCTACATCTGTCAACGAACCAGGCAGTGGATTAGAAGCTACATCAGCTGCAAACATTCGTCTATGAACCTCTCGCAAAGCATGCAAAGAAAGTTGCCACAGAAGTTCAACAAACCTGCAATTGAAATATGACACATATTGACTTTCAAGTATGTACAATAACCATCAAGCAATGCAAGTTGACAGTTATACACACTTCCAGTATAGAAGCATTCTATTGGAGACGCTTATAGAAGCCCATAGAAAATTGAAAAAACAATTAACACCAAATATATCTTGTCTGAATGTCTATATGCAAACTGCATATGCAAATACCTAACAATGAAGATTGAGACCTATGAATTTCCAACTAGAAATTCTTCTCTAAATATTTCCTTTGCACTTTGTCCAAATTTACTAAGAGTGAAAAAACTTTCCGTTTCAGATGCCTTTGCATACGTTAAGCAATGCTTTGGAAGGACACAAAGAAAACCTGGGAAGAAGGTTCATTTTATAGATTGTATAACAAAGGTCTACAGTCATTGATTCTACAGGACATGGAAATAGCAAGCAAAGCAAACAAATATAACTATAGAACAAGGAATTTAAGTTGAGACAATAAAGGCAATCCAAACAGAAGGTGATCGCTGGGTAACATAAATTCAATTACATACAAAATAAAGCTAAGAATATCTATGCAAATTCACTTCCCAATGCTAGCATTAAACTTACGAAAAAAGATAAATAAAGCTATTCTGGCAGAGACATAGAAAGAAAAAGAAAAGGCTAACTACATCGGTGATCCTCGAAGTATGTGTTCGCAATTATTTTGGTCCCTCAACTTCCAATTGTATCATTTGGGTACATAGGGTTTCCAATTTGTCTTTAAAAGATCCGATTGCTAACTTCCATTCAAATAATTAACGAAATAGGCATGTGGCAGCCATCATCAAAACACACATAATACATGACCATTAATTATTTGGACAAATGTTACCCATTAGACCATTTAAAAAGAAATATTAAGCTCTATGGACCAAAATGACACAATTGAAAGTTCACGAACTAAATGCATATTTTGGGGACCATCAGAATAACTAACCTATAGGAAAAACTACCACGCTACATATTTGAATTAATTCTCTCTCCATTCCAATGTTGAAATGCTTTACCAAGTTAGAAGTCTTGCCCTGCACTTTGTATCTGATATAATAATTTAAGACATACATCTGCCATCTTTTTTGGCAATTTTTGGACTTCCTCCTATTGAACCCTAGTTTGGGGATCCTAAAGCAAGTAATGGATGTAAAAAATTAGCCCACTTCTCTCAAAAGTTCTTTCTATAAAGAAGCAAAAGATCCTTAAAAGTTCTCTCTCTTAATAAGATTAATTAAAATAGAAGTTTTCTTCAATTTTACACACGAAAAAAGGGAGTTCGAAGATGTCCCTCTAGTTTGTATCATTTCCAGATGGACGACAGCATGCGGGTGGTGGATCTTTTTTTTTTCTTATTGTTTTTACTGGTTTGTTTATCGGGTTGGACTCCTTGTCCAACTTCATTTTAGATGATTGTAATGTTTATTTTATTTATTAAAATGTTATGTTTCTTATCAAAAGAAAATAAAATAAAATAGAAGTTTTCACTCTCCGAGTTCCAATTCTCCACTTCTCATTCTCCTAATTGATTAGAAGTAAATGCTAATAGAGAAGTAATTGATTTGGTTTATTGTATGCGTGAGAAGATTGAGTAAAATTGGTAAAAACTAATGGGTTTGTATCTTGGAAAAAAAAAATTATGTACATGCCTTCGACATACTTTCGGGCTTCGTTGGGCAGATAAAAAGCAAAATGCTCTTTGAAGTGATGAGGAACTTCAAATTCAACTCATCAAACAATCCCCCTCTCTTAAGAAACATAAACATGATATTTTCTACAACTTGGTAGTCATCTTGATTGGATAAATCAACTTGATTCAATTGAACGAAAGTATTTATAGGTGATGGGTTGTGATAAGAATACCAAGGAGACTTTGATCCACCAGAGTCCTTTCCTTTTTTAGGTCATTTCTTTCTCTAGTGCTTCAGTTTCCCAGTACTACTCTTCAATTTTTTTAGGGGGCAGCTTTTTCCTTGATTCAAGTGTTCATCACTTCATCTAGATGATCTTTCAACATGTGCGGTGTAAAGGGTGACAAGTATTGTACTCGTTGGAAGTATTTGTAATTCTCACCAACTTATTCTATGTTGGAGTTAAATAACCCAAAGCATCAGCCCATGACTTGTTAAAGAAATACACAGTTTCAATTTTTAACCTTAAAAATCCAGCTTCAAACAGACTTTTAACTGCTTGAATCCTTTGTGTCGTCTTCAAAGTAAGAAAACCTATTGTTGTTTAGAACATCAGCCCACAGTATTGTACGCATAAACAACACAATTCCGAAAAAACACCAAGTAAAAATTCATATAACAACTTCCAATACTGAGAGAAAACACAAAATAAAGCATTTACGAATAGAATCTTTGCCAGCTAACCTCGGTCCACAACAAGTAGCAAGGGACGAAACCCTTGAATTGCTCCTCGGAAGTGCCCCTTGAGATTCCAGCTCACTTATTATCCCCTGGACAACCTACTTACCAAAAAAAATCAAAGTACATAACTAAAGAGCAGAAATAAGCTCAAATGCACAAACTCAACATATCCTAAAAACTCAGATTAAAACCAATACAAACAAATACAATTACCTTCCTAAAGTCACGCGATTGCGCCGAATCAAAAATTGGCCAAACTTTATCAAAGTCCTGTAAGATCTAAAAGTTAGTAAAATAACCAAAACAGATCGAATTGAAATGAAATCAAAAGACAGGCATAAAATTTTGCTAGTGTGTACACATATATACAATCTAAAGAACCTTTGCAGATTGAATTGGGCCTCTGAGTGAGGATAAGATAAAGTAGAGAAGTTGTTCGCCCAATTTAGGGTTGGAATGACGGAATAGTCCCACCCGAGGAGTACCGTTGTTGGTTCCGACGCCTATGATCGACGGATCCAGCCCCAACAACAAACAGTTAGTGTACATTGAACTCTCTAGCTCTATCTCTCTCTCCTTCTCTCGGTCCATCGTCATCACCCCCTCTCTCTCCCTCTCCCTCTCCCTCTCTCTCTCTACACTTTGCGTCTGTTTCCTCTCTGTAAAGTCTCGCTTGCTTCTGTGTTTCTGGTTGGTTTTCCCGATTTAACTTTGCTTGAAATTGTTTTGTTCTTTTTTCAAAAACAGACCCCTGTAATTGTTGTAATGAAGAGACGCCCCCACGTTTGCAATTAATTAACTAATTGTTAGGGGGTGCAGTAGGTTATTTGGCGATTAATGGGGGGTGTTTTTGAATTTTCGTTTGGCGTGGTGGGGTCCAAAGAAATAAAGGAGTCACGTTTGAGCCGATTGAAGAATTTGAAAGTGTGTGGGAGGGATGTCTCTAACGTGCGCCGGTGGAATCTTGGCCAGTTGTTGCCGGCGAACATCTGGTTGGCAGTCATGTTTGCCTGCTACGCACACCATTGTGTTATAATATTACTCCCAACAGCTGGCCTTCTTTTTTCTTAAATATAAATCTTTTTTTTTTTTATTGGTCATGTTAAATAGAAACTTTGATCATATGAAATTTGACATTTTTTACTTGTCATGCACATTCCATCACTTCACTGTAGTCCAATCAATCTTCTTGACTAATCAAATTCAAATCAACCGACAAACAAAACTTTAGTACTCATTACATTGGATTTATTTATACATAAAATGTGATTATTATTGATAATTATTTTTAATTAGTAAAATAATATTTACTATTGAAATCCAAATTTAATTAATCAAGTTCTTAAAGATTAATTGGCTATAACTTAAATTCCATAGTCCCAAAAATACAAGTCAACATTTAATTAATTACACTTGTCAAATTAAATTAAATTTGATCTAAATTTTATAAGTCTAAATAATATAAATATATTAAATCCCATAAATTTAAACGAATATGGGTGGTTTATTACCTAATGCTCATACATGAATATTTGGATAAAATATTTTTATATGTATAAGTACTTTTATCACTATAAATAAGGGTTTGGTGGAGCTCGAGAAAGAAGGCAAATAGAAAAAGAGTTAAGAAAAGATCAAGAAAGTTTTGTCTGAGCCAATATCAAGAGGAAAAGAAAATATCAACAACGAAACTATGTCGGAGTCTCTCTCTAATTAAAGTATTGCAATTTCATATTTGAAGAGAATTGCACACCACCAAGGTTTCAATTGAAGTATTGTTGGTCCATTTTTTAGGATAAGAGGAATCACATTTGGACCTGAAAATGTGACTTAAATTGTTGACATAATGATGTAGCTTAAGTGAAACTATTGAATCAATACTAAGTTCTAATGTTTGAT